>SKCR01016284.1:0-64362 GCA_019454045.1 Zanthoxylum bungeanum | reverse complement strand
GGTTCCATATAAATCTGTTTGACAGATATCGTATAGGATATGAGCAGGAAAGAAACGAGGTTTCTCATTCCTGACAATTTGGGTATGCTAGGCATAACGTTTGGATGATACCAAACTAAGGACCCAAATTGGATAAGTGCCGATATAGGTTATCCTATGGGAAAACCATAAGTATAGTACTTATACATCTCACTAGAGAACAATAGATTGTTGCTCTCCATGCGGTTTTCCTAAGAGGAATACCGATATAGCAGTGGCAAGTGGGAGGATAGTATAACTCGATGAAAAATCGGAGTATACTGTTCTAGGCACTGAATCTTAATGGAACATATATAGTTCATCAATGATGAAACTATACCATTAATCTCGAATACACAAGAACAAAGGAAGTGATACGAGGTATCGACTCCCTATTATGACAAAGTGTCATGAATCCGAAATGTGTCAGTTGCAGATCAAAATCGCTTTCCCTGAAAAGGAAACCTTTTGGAGGATGTTTTCAACATCCTGATGATTTGGTATAACCGACAAAACAAGGTTTGCGGGTTATTCGATCCATGTTTGGATTGAAGCAAGCATAAGGTCTTGAAAATGACGTTTTTGAAATTATCATAATGGTGTATGATTTGACTCAAACGAAATAATTCTTGTGTATATAAGGAGGTTAGTGGGAGAGGGCACTGACAATGAAATTCCCATAAAAACACTCGGTGAAAGCTTGGCTTTCATAAGAAATTCTCCGTAGAATTCTGGGAGTAACAACCTTTATTCAAGGAATAAAGATCTGCTGGGCTAGATTTGGAGTTGGCAACACTCTCTGAGAAATTGTACATTTAAAATGTACTTGTATTGGTGTCTCATACGCTTTGAGCATATGGAGTCATAATCGGGTCAATCCAAGTGATAGTCACTGGATTGAAGATTAAGAACATCTGTTAGTATCTGAGAGAACTAAAGATGTTGTCTTAAACTATGAAGATGGAGAACTTGAAGTGACTGGGATCATGCTGCAAGTTTCCAAACCGGTAAATACTGCGGTACTACTATTACAGTTTGAATATCGGTGCAGTGAGCTGGAAATATTCCGAGCAAGATAACTGTTGCCGAATTAACCACAAATGCGGATCATTGCTGCAGCTGAGGCAGCAATAGAAGCCATTTGGATCGATAATAAATCTAATTAGATTAGATATAGTTCTGTTAGCAGCTGAGCTAGGCATCAGCATAGGCTAAAGAATTAAAGGTCTCATCGACGATCCAGATATATACTTCTATATCATCTGATTCGTTCGGATCATACATCGTGGCGATGTGATGATCGTGTAAATCGCGTCAGACGATAATTAAGCAAATCCGCTGACGAAAACCTTTCCTCAGCAATTTGAGCGAATTGTACATAGTTCGAGTGTTAGACACTCGAGTGACTGGCTATGTGCCAAGTGGGAGATTGTTGGATATATGACCCATAGCGTCACTATTTGTACAGATCACGGTGTTGCTGTACAAATTAACTATGTGACAAGGAAATTGCACTCTCATCATTTGTGATTAGATCACCATAGATGTATAAATGAAGAGAGGTCCATATGATTAGTTCCTGGATTGAGATGATATGAGACAGTATCAATCCCCGAAGGATTAATCATTAAATATCCCTAGCCGAAGTATTATCGAGACTGGACATCGATAATGCGAAATAGGCTAGTATTTGCACTTGTGCGCGTTGTGAGGGCACAACGGCATAGTTCTCATATATATAAGTATTGGATACTTATGCAAGTGCGATAGGAGGTCGTGTTTCACCGATGGTACGGGAAACAGCTTCGCTCTGGATAGACCCCTCGGAATCCCATTGGTATTATGACTATGTGTCTATGGGAGGCCGAATCGAGGTAGGTGTGTATAGTCTTAACCTGAGACTTGCATCGCTAATACTTGCGATAATCAGTAACTCTGGTCTTGGTGGTACAGGGCTTTAACCGGTTCTGTGGTACACCGCTTCTGGGTTTATCAGGGAGTCGTAGTGTATTGTGGGTGTGATGTCGAGACGGAAGTGTCACTTCAGTCATATTGGAGTTGATGTCACGCAGGATACGGTACTAGTGCTCTTGAGTGTTGCGCAACCAATCGGGATATTGTGACCAGGTCATGTATATCCGATTATAGAGACTATGTTACCAGACATCCGACATGTGCTTCGGACGGGGCAGACACTTATCCAGCCCCAGCCCTAGCACGTGATTATCCGATACTGGGCCGATATACACAATACTACTAGGTATTCTACGCTTGATACAGATCTATATATTCCTGTAAGAATATTTCTGGAGAATTGGGTAGGCATGGCGCTTTGCTAGAAGCCAACCTTGTCTTGTAAATCGATATAAACGTAGTACGAGGTACTTACGTGTTCGGATAGTCCGACGATCGTATTTACTACGCAAACATATCCGGAGATCTCATGGGTCGCTTCCTGAAGATTCACCGATGATGTATGACTCGCACTTTGATTAATCTGGGATTAATTAGAAGAGAGAGATAGAATTAATCTGGGATTAATTCGATGAGAGAGAAAATTAATCTGGGATTAATTGCGGAGATATTTTATCTGGGATAAAATATTAATTAAAGAGAGAGAACGATTAATTTGGAATTAATCGATAAAATTAATATATTCGATATATTAATCGAAATTGGATTTCGACGCGGAATTAAAATTAGATTTTAATTCGGGCGAACGAATTAATTTAGAATTAATTCGTTAGCGACGTGAATAGTGAATTCGCTAGGCGTAATCACTTAATTACGACGCGACGGAAAATTCGTTAATTTGGAATTAGCGAACCCGAGCCCGAGAGTGATTGCGAGCGCATTCGCATTTCGAATTCGAGCGCGGCACGCGAGTCACATCAAGCGTCAAATCACTAGTCGCGTCAATCGTCAAATCAATTGTCACTTTGAGTGATGTGATGTGACATGTTGTCACTTTATTAAAGTGACATGATGTGAATATAGAAAGGTGATGTTTGAAAGTGGATAGGACTTTTGTATATATATTTTATTCATTTACTTGGTAAATGGAATAAGATATATGTATATAAAAATCATTCTCTCTCTTGGACCATGTGCAGTACACAGGTTTTTGGTCAAATTTTGGTCATTTCACGTGACTCCCTCTCTGGTTTTTGGCATTCACGTTTTACACAAGGAGGAGCCAAAACTCTTCATCTTTCTCTCCTCTTCCATTCACGGTTCTTGCCGATTTCTTCTCAATTTTTTCTGGTTAGACCGATTTTGAGAAGCAAGTGAAGAAGGATGGTGCTAGCACACACACATGGGTTATACTTAGGTGATAGGGAAACGAATTTGTGAGCATGGAATCTCAAAGCTTGGAGCTTTAATGGAGTTCATGCATGGCCGATTCTTGGAGTTCAAGGAGGAGCAAAATCGCACAGCCCATTGCAAGAAGAAGCCATTGCCGAGCTTGGAGGGAGCTTAAAACGCATCTTGTTCTTCATCCATCAAAACCGAATTCAATGTGAGTTGATTCCGCCACCTCCTTTGATGTGTTCATATGTGGTTTTTTATGCATGTTTGTGATCTTGTGGACTTGATTAAACTCCAACACGCCTAGCCCTCACGTTTGCGCCTAGCTCATAGCCCTCAGCACACAACTCTCGCCACACACAACTCTCAGCCATCTGCCATTAGCCACAAGCCACGACGTCATCAGCCTGCTCCTTTGCGCACAAAAGAACCCTTCACGCCAAAGTCTCACAGCCACGCAACCAGCCGTTCCTCCCATAGCCACGCAACCAACCGTTCCACTCACATAAGCGCCCACTGCCATAAGCCACAAACAAGCCTTAAACAGCCTTGAACACAAGCCTTGAACTGCCGCATATACCCTCCACAATACACCCCAAAAATAAGACCCAAATCTCTTAAAACAGTCCCTCCAAACAGTGAATAAACTGCCACCAGAACTGTCCCAAAATTGTCCCAAAAACTGCCTAAAACAGTAACAAAAACTGCCCCTGGAACCCTTCCAAAACAGCAGCCCCTAGCCTCCAAAAATTGCCAAAACAGTGAACAAATACAACCAAAACAATGACCAAAAAACTGCGAGGAAACAGCAGCAAAATGGAGGTTAAAACAGTAGCTTGAGTAGCGAAACAGTTAGGTAAAATGCAAACCAGTGAACCGGAAGAGTTGTAGAGCGATAACCCTTCCGACGGCCGTGAAACGCGAGTCCGAAAGTCGACATAAAAGGTTACACCTGAGGGTATTTTTCATATTCGTTTTCTGTTTTATTTTCATTATTTATTGAGTATTGTTCGCATGATTGTTATGTGGAAATGCATGTTGTGGCCTTTGAGTAGATAAATATGCATGTATTATGAAATATTATATGTTGTGGCTTTGGAATAAAATGAAAGATGTGTCAACTCTCGCGGTATATCGGATGGAAACCCGGACATAAATTTCATAGCCGATTCCGAATAGACGGTAGTATGATCTGTACTCGGGATACAACTCCACGTACCGCTTGAGTAAACGGCACCTTCTTTTGTTTCATGTTGCTTTGATTTATTTATTTTTCGTCATTTGAATTCTGCATGTTACTTGTTTATGCATGATGCGATCGAGCGCATGGGCTTAGTAAGTCGGATTAAAGGTCCCCTATTTGGAGGGGTTAAAATCATTTACCATGATGTTTTGCCGCCCCAGTTGATGTGTGTTCGGTTGGATGTAAGATATGTTCAATCGGGCATACTAAGTTTGATATGATTGTCTTTATTTTTGTATGCATGATGCGATCGAGCGCATGGGCTTAGTAAGTCGGATTAAAGGTCCCCTATTTGGAGGGGTTAAAATCCTTTACCACGATGCTTTGTCGCGCCGGTTGATGTGTGTTCGGTTGGATGTAAGATATGTTCAATCGGGCATACTAAGTTTGATATGATTGTCTTTATTTTTGTATGCATGATGCGATCAAGCGCATGGGCTTGGTAAGTCGGATTAAAGGTCCTCTATTTGGAGGGGTTAAAACCTTTTACCACGATGCTTTGCCGCGCCGGTTGATGTGTGTTCGGTTGAATGTAAGATATGTTCAATCGGGCACACTAAGTTTGATATTATTGTCTCTATTCTTTGTATTCATGATGCAATCGAGCGCATGGGCTTAGTAAGTCGGATTAAAGGCCCCCTATTTTGAGGGGTTAAAATCCTTTACCACGATGCTTTGACGCGCCGGTTGATATATATTCGGTTGAAAGTAAGATATGTTCAATCGAGTATACGAAGTTTCATATAGTTATCTTTATCTTTGTACGCATTGTAATGAAAAGCGCATGGGCTTATTGTGTTGGACTTAAAAGGTTCTCCATTTGGGGGAAGAAAAGCCTAAAAGGCTACCTTTACCACGATATTTGCCGCGTCTTTCATATATTGATTGCATCATCTATCCCTTAGTCTTGGCTTAACGTATTACAATTCACATATCCATAACATGATAGCATTTGAGTATTATTTCTTGTGGTATATCGGATGGAAACCCAGACATAAATTCCGTAGCCGATTCCGATTGGACGGTAGTGCGGTCTGTACTTGGGATACAATTACACGTACCACTTGGAAAAGTGCTCACATGTGTCCTTGTGTCCATATTAGTTATCTTCTTTTGCACCACGTCATAGCATGCTCACTTTAATGCCTAATTGCATCCTTAAGTGTCTTTTTGCATTATGTACTTAGTTGACTCTTTTATTTGTGCATGGACATGTAATGGCTATTTGTTTATTATATGTCTATGAAATCACATGTTCGCCATTATTTGATTCGCCTTTATGTGTGCTTGTGTGGTTAGTGTGTGCTTGTGTTTCCATGAATACAATATGCCAATGAAGTTGTATGTTCGTTGCTACTTTGATGTACTTTCAAGCATGCAATCTTATATGAGAAATATATGCAAATTTAGGTGTAAGTTTTATTTTTTTGCATGTGAATTTAAAAGCATGATACTCTTGGAAATAAGTGTTACTTAAGCTTGATTAAATTATTACACGAATCCTTTCATTACAAGTGACATAAGTAAGGGACCATTCTGAACCCAACGGTTTGAGGTCTTCCCTTGCGAGGGGTGAGTGCGGCCTTAAATCTCATTTTCCCGGTTCACACCGAGTGGCGACTCTATTATTCTCCGGTTTAGTCCCCCGCGGGCTACTCCGTACTCCCAACTAGGTCTTGAGCCTAGGACAGCATGCGTCGTCCAGTTTCTGTGTCCCACACCAACCTCTTACAATGAACTCTCAACCACTTTTTATACTAGGTCAAATTCTACTATTACACCAACTCGTGACGTCAGCCACGTTGCTAAACCATTATTGCCTAGGCTCTCTTCCCCAATTACCCTACGAATTATAGCCTATCCGCCTGACACCTCTATGACCTGCCATATGAACTTCGTTAAATTACCCATTCTTGGTAACTGTTACACGTTATGCCACAGTGTCAGCCTGTACTCTAACTGCTCCCACGCGATAGCATACGCTAAAAGATAAGTTGGTGGCCCACTTCTGTCACATCAGACATTTTGGAAGGTACAAGTTCCCATATAGAGCTTATGTTATCTACCCTTGAACATAATGCCATTACCCCGACCTACCTTATCGGGCCGGTAAATCAAGATGATCGACGTCAAATCAAATTGATCGACCTGTCCCACCTGGTCGGGTCAGTGTTGTTGTTGATTTTTAGAGTTCATGTGCAGCGGAAATCATATTCGGTAACAGGAAAAAATTTATTTTTCATGAACAATAAAAACTGGATCCGTATTTTCTACTATATTAATAACATAAATATTTAGAACTTAAATCGGAAATATACATGTAGATCTGGATCTCTATAAATCATGATTCTTTGAACCACGATCTTCCTCGACTTATCTCCTTACCTCCAACGGCACGTGTGGGCGTGAAAATAATTACGAAGAACACTCTAATAATGTGAAGGATTCGTGTACTCAGCACATGAGATGAATCATGGGTGTTATTTTCTTTTAGTTTTCTCAAACGAAAACCAAGAAAAACAAAAGGAAAACTCTTTTTATTTATTTTTCCAACAGCCACCAACGTTTTTTTATAGTTGTTGTTGTTGTTTTCTATTGATTTTTGATCAAAGTGTCAACCCTAAAACTAAAACAACATGCTCACATTTTTATTTTTTAAAAAAGATTTGTATCTCTTGGTCAATCTTTTGATCAAATCAAGTTGTTATCAAACAAATCCATTTAAGGATTTAATTTTTAATTTTCAAAAAATCAAAATAAAATCCTTTAATATTTATCTCATAATTTATCAAGATAATTCATTAAAATTAATTTTCAAAATTTAAAATTTTGAAATATTATCTTATTAAATTAAAATTTAATTAATCAAATTAATTAAATATTAATTTTCATTAATTAATAAATAGATACATTATCTATTGATAAATATATTATGACAACTTTTGTCATAATTTGCAAACAAGAGTTATATTGAATCATTAGAGTATAAAATAATTCATAATTATTTTATATAATTCACAATTATTTTTCATCGTAATTATAATCGTTCGAACAGTGATAGAATATGACGAGGGGACCGATGGACCTATAATTCTAAGCTCCAATTATTTCGTCGATTAATTATAAACTCTTTTATTAATCAAATGAAATTATTAATTCTGGAGTAACTCCACTAAAAACCCAGAATTGCACTCTAGAATTATAGAATTAATTACTCAAAGTATTCGTCCATTGAAACAGTCATTACCTATGCAATGATCCTCCATAACAGATTCCTAAGGGAGCTAGGTATAAAATATATGTTAACCTCTCCAATTACATCTTTATCCTTGACTTCCATTAGTTCTCAAATGAACAATTAATTCATAACTTTTATGAATTTGCGCGCTAATCGTTCAGGTCTTGAACTAACAAACAAGGGAATCTTATGAACGGATTTCATTGTATCAGGTTAGCATTCCCAGCTATTCACTCAACTCATTCCCAAAATACAAGGTTTACGAAATGTAATAAATACAAAGCCATACCGAGTAAATTAAAGAATAAATTAATATTATATAGGAGTCTGCTAAATACAATGAATTAAGATCATCACATATACGACCATCATTATGATAAAATTGATGTTCTTTATTTAACGGAAATTATTATAATTTTTTCAATTTTATCTGGTACTATCCAATATAATCTTATTATATAAAATACATTCATTTTATGTCTCTACATAATATAGTCTGGATAGTACTATATCATTCATAATGGAATGAACAGTATTTATGACTTTGGATTTGAAGATTCCCAACTTCAAATCATAGTCATGGATAAATTTTGATTATTACTCTTTAAATTTTATCCATGCATATATGTATGTAACATTTTACATATATATATATTTATATGTTTAATTTAAAGCTACATAAATAATCACGGAATTTTCATGAATTTTATAAAGCAAATAAAAATGCATACATGGAATAAAATTGAATCATTAATTTATTAATCAATCATGTTTCTAACACATTTGCTTGTCGGACATAAAAATCCCAACAAACTCCCACTTACCCTAAAGCAAATGAGACATGTCTATAATCCCCAATCCTTCTAGATACCCCTCAAAACTCTTTGCAGGCAGCGTCTTGGCAAAAGGATCAGCTAGATTCTCTGCAGATGGAATCTTCAGAACAGCCACGTCTCTACGTTGCACAATGTCCCTAATCACATGATATTTCCTCTCAATATGTTTTGATCTCTTGTGGCTTCTTGGTTCTTTGGATTTAGCCACTGCACCACTATTATCACAATAAAGTGTCAATGGCTTGTCCATATCTGAAACCACTTCCAGATCAGTAAAGAACTTTCGGAGCCAAACTGTTTCTTTTGCTTCCATAGTTGAATCAGCAGCACATGATTGTTTGACGCTTCTCTAAACTACAGCTCCCCCACCAGGAGTAAATACTGATCCAGATATCGACTTTCGATCATCTGTATCTGATTGAAAATCAGAATCAGTATATCCAATCGGAACCAAATCCCTGCCTGAATAAACAAGCATATAGTTTCTCGTTCTTCGTAGATACTTGAGAATATGCTTCACTGCTACCCAATGATCTAATCCTGGATTTGACTGAAAATGACTAAATATTCCCATTGCATAGCATATATCAGGTCTTGTGCAAAGCATAGCATACATCAAGCTCCCCACTGCCGACGCATATGGAATCCGTCTCATATCTTCTTCCTCTTGGGGTGTCGAAGAGGAAGAAGATATGAGCTAGTAACCTTTTTCTTGCGATCTCTGATAAGACGGATCCCAAGAATATAACTTGCTTCTCCCAAATCTTTCATTTGGAATTGTTCAGCTAGCCAAGCCTTTACATCTGATAATAGTTCTACATTATTCCCAATAAGTAGAATATCATCAACATAAAGTATTAGAAAGACAACTCGCTTGTCCTTGATGAATTTATAAACACAGAATTCATCAGGATTTTGGATAAAGCCATAAGATTTGATCGCCTTATCAATTCTCATGTTCCAAGATCTGGACGCTTTCTTAAGTCCATAAATAGACCTTTGCAAATTGCAAACCTTTTGCTTTTCGTTCATGCTTATAAAACCTTCTGGTTGCTCTATGTAGAAGGTCTCTTCAAGATAGCCATTCAAAAAGGCTGTCTTGACATCCATCTGCCAAATTTCATAATCATAATGAGCAGCAATGGAAAGCAAGATTCGAATGGACTTCAGCATGGCTACTGGTGAAAAAGTTTCCTCATAGTCAACTCCTTCTTTTTGGGTATAACCCTTTGCAACTAGCCTTGCTTTAAATGTCGCTACATTACCGTCCACTCCCCTCTTTCTTTTGTAGATCCATTTGCACCCTATAAGATTTACTCCTTCAAGTAGATCTACAAGCTCTCAGACTGAGTTGGAATTCATGGATTCCATCTCAAGTTTCATAGCCTCAAGCCATTTCTCTTTGTCTTGATCTTCCATTGCAAATCTATATGTCAATTGGTCATCTCTTCCATCATCAGTGATAGCAATTTATGCTTCACCTTCTTGTCTATATCGCGAAGATAATCGTACTATCCTCCCACTATGACGAGGTGGTAAGATGTTCTGACTCGAAGATGTGGTCTCCTCGCTTTGTGGAACAACAATCCTAGTAGGTTGTTGATTGATATCATCAGATTTTAATTCTATCTTGCTTTGAGGTTTGAAGTCTTCCATATAATTATTCTCAAGAAACGTGGAATTTGTTCACACAAATACCTTATTATCTCAAGGATTATAAAACACACCTCCCCTTATGCCTTTTGCATATTCTACAAAGAAAAAAACTCCAGAACGCATTTCCAACTTTGTTGTCTTACCCATTGGCACGTAAGCTGGGCACCCTCATATACGAAAGTGACTCAAACTGGGTTTCTGGCCACTCCATAACTCTAAGGGTGTTCTAGGTACTGACTTAGATGGAACCATATTCAAAATAAAGGTTGATGTTTGTATAGCATACCCCCAAAATGATTTTGGGAGTGAAGAATAACTCAACATGGAATGAATCATGTCGAGTAAAGTTCGAATCCTCCTCTCAACTACACCATTTTACTGAGGTGTACCAGGTGCAGTTAGTTGGGATAAAATCTCATACTCTAATAAGTGATCTTTGAATTCATTATCAAGGTATTCACCTCCTCGATCTGATTGAAGGCACTTGATTGATTTACCTAATTGTTTTTCCATTTCGATTTGGAATTCTTTAAACTTTCCAAAAGTTTCATATTTATGTCTCATTAGGTAAACATAACCATATCTTGAGTAATCATCAATAAAAGTAACGAAGTACTCATAACCACCTCTTGCTTGTGTAGACATAGGTCCGCAAACATCTGAATGTATGAGCTTCAGTTATTTTTTGGCCCTATTACCTTTTACATAGAAAGGCCTATTTGTCATCTTACCTTCAAGACATGACTCACAGACTGGTAGAGTATCAACATTTAGTTCACTTAAAACCATCCTTTACAAACCTATTTATCCCGTCAAGATTTATATGACCAAGTCTTAGGTGCCATAGATATGTGTTATCAGTGTGAGAAATCTTTTGTTTCTTGGTTTTGGGAAATTCCACTTTGAACATTTCAGCATTCAATAGTGAATTAACATTGGGCCTTATTACATAGAGCCCATTTTCAATAAAACCAGAACAAATATTCAAACCATTTCTTGAAATAACAATTGATTTATTATCAAAAGACACTGAATAAGATTGTTCATAAAGTCGAGAAACTGAAATGAGGTGTCTAGTAAACCCCGGTATGAAATAAACATTATTCAAAAATAAAAATTTATTGTTCTCAACATAAAGTTTTATTTGTCCAACTACTGATGCTGAAACTAAAGCGTCATTCCCAACTCTCAAAGTAAAGTCCCCATCAGCAAGTCTTGTGTAAGAATCAAGCTTCTGTAAGAAACAACAAATATGATTAGTTACTCCTGAATCAATTATCCATGGTGATAAATCATTTTCAACTAAACAAGATTCAGTAACAAGTAAATCTGATTTACCTTGATTATTGTTTGGCTTGTTTCTTTCGCTGCTACTTCCTGCTGTTTTCTCAGTTCCAGAACTCTTACGGTTGGTGTTTGCTAAGGTCCCAAGATCATAAACAAGTATGAAATACATGTGAATACAAATCAACGAAGTTGCGGAATACTCAAATCGATCGGTTGAGCGACGCGGCAACGAACGAAAAGAATTCTGCTCACTGTGAAGCTAACGGCAGTGGCTGTGTGCAGTCCACTATTTTCGGGCATTTGGTTCATCTTCGTCAAGCTCCAAGTTTCATCGAACAATTCTCTGCTCATGGGTGGACTTCCCTATCACCTTCGCATGTCTCTCGGAGTGCTAGCTCTTGTGATTTTTGCCACAAAAATCACCACTCTTGCTTCTATAGCTCACGTCAGTGAGCGGCTGCAGAAGAGAGAAAAACAGCCCATGTTGGGCGTGTTTGAGAGAAGAAGATTAATGAAAGAGAGAGTTGTGTGTTGTGTGTATTTTGTGTATCAAATACACTTAATGAAAATCAAATCATTTACCACAAAATTGGCTTTACAAAAGTCAAACCATAAAAGCCACACCAACCTCCATCAACTCACATCACTCATGAATAGTGACTAGTGTCAATCACTCAAAGTGAAAGACAACTATCACTTGATTGACGAATGATGTGACGCCAGAAGCGACTAGCGATTTGACTTGCGTGCCGCACTCGAATTCGAAATGCGAATGCGCTCGCAAATAATCTCGGGCTCGGGTTTGCTAATTCCAATTTAACGAATTTTTCGTTGCGATGTAATTAAATCTAATTTAATTAAATAATCATGTCTAGCATAATTACTATTCACGTTGCTAACGAATTAATTCTAAATTATTTCGTTCGCCCGAATTAAAATATAATTTTAATTCCGCGTTGAAATCCAATTTCATTTAATATATCAAATATATTAATTAATCGATTAATTCCAAATTAATCGTTATCTCTCTTTAATTGATATTTTATCCCAGATAAAATATCTCCACAATTAATCCCAGATTAATTTTCTCTCTCTTCTAATTAATCCGAGATTAATTTATTGTGCGAGTCATACCTCATCGGTGAATCTTCGGGAAGCGACCCATGAGATCCCCGGATATGTTGGCAGTAAATTCGGTCATCGGACTATCCAAACACGTAACTACCAAGTACTACGTTTTACCGATTGACAAGACAAGGTTGGCTTCTAGCAAAGCGCCATGCCTACCAAATTCTCCAGAAATATCCTTACAGAAAAGAAGGATCTATATCAGGTGCAGTATACGTAGTATTGCGTATGTTGATCCAGTATCGGATGATCACGTGCTAGGCCTGGGGGTGTAATTGTGTCTGCCCCGTACGAAGCACATGTCAGATGTCTGGTAACTAGTCTCTATAATCGGATAAACATGACCTTGTCGTTTTATCCCGATGACTGCAGTACTTAAGAGTACTAGTATCGTATCCTACGTGACCATCATCTCCATATGACTGGAGTGATACTTCTGTCTTGACATCACACCCAACACACTACGATTCTCAATATACCCAGCATAGGCATACACAGAACCTGTTAAAGCCCTGGACGACCACAACCAAAGTATATTGATTGTCGCAAGTATTAGCGGTGCAAGTCTCAGGTTAAGACCAAATACACCTACCCTGATTTCGGACTTCCATAGACACATAGTCATACTACCAATGGAATTCCGAGGGGGTCTATCCAGAGCGAAGCTATTTCCCATACCATCGGTAAAACACAACCTCCTATTACACTTTCATGAGTATCCTATACCCAAATATATGAGAACTATGTCGTTGTGCCCTCACAACGCGCACAAGTGTAATACTAGTCTTTTACGTATTTATCGATGTCCAATCTCGATAATACTCTGACTAGGGATATTTAATGATTTATCCTTCATGGACTGATACTGTCTCATATCATTCTCGGTCCAGGAATAAATCATAGGGACCTCCTATCATTGATATATCTAGGTGATCTAACAACACCATGATCTGTACAAATAGTGACGCTATGGGTCATAATTGTCCAACAATCTCCCACTTGGCTTATAGCCAGTCACTCGAGTGTCTAACACCCGAACTATGTACGGTTGGCTCAAACTGCTGAGAAATACTTTCGTCAGCGGATTTGCATGATTATCATCTGATACGATTTATTCGATCATC
Organism: Zanthoxylum bungeanum; assembly: GCA_019454045.1. Taxonomy (NCBI): domain Eukaryota; kingdom Viridiplantae; phylum Streptophyta; class Magnoliopsida; order Sapindales; family Rutaceae; genus Zanthoxylum; species Zanthoxylum bungeanum. The sequence goes on along the minus strand of SKCR01016284.1, from coordinate 50,523 downwards.
ACATCGCCACGATGTATGATCCGAACGAATCAGATGAATATCGAAGTATGTATCTGGATCGTTGATGAGACCATTAATTCTTTAGCCTGTGCTGACGCCTAGCTCAGCTGCTAATAGAACTATATCTAATCTAATTAGATTATTATCGACCCAAATGACTTCTATTGCCGCCTCAGCTGCAGCAATAACCCGCATTTGTTGTTTATACGGTAACCGTATCTTGCTTGGAAGATTTCCAGCTCACTGTTCCGTTATTCAAACTGTATAGTACCGTTTTGCGACTTATAGTCGTTTTATCGGTTTAAGAAACTTGCAGTAGTGATCCCAGTCACTTCAAGTTCTCCTTCTCCACAGATTAAGATAGCATCCTTAGATCTATAAGATACTAACGGATGTTCTTAACTTCAATCCAGTGACTATCACTCGGATTGGCCTGTTTGTGAATCCATATGCTCAAAGCGTATGAGACACCAGGTCGTGTAAATTTTTCAATGTACGAGTTCTCGAAGAGTTTTATGAAAGCTAAGCTTTCACCGATAGTTATTATGGGAATATCATTTCCAAGAAATGACATATTATCATTATTTATAGGACAGCCACTGTCAGTGCGCTCCCACTAACCCTCTTATATACACAAGAATCATTTCGTTTTGAATTAAATCATAAACCATTATGATCACATCAAAACGACAATTCCAAGAACCTAATGCTTGCTTCAATCCAAACATGGATTGAACAACCTGCAAACCTTGTTTGCTTGTTTAGATATGACAAAACCGCCAGGATGTTGTAAACATCCTCCAAAAGGTTTCCTTTTTAGGAAAGCGATTTTCTTGTTAAGCTGACATATTTCATAAATGAAACATGCAGCATTAGCAAGCATTATCCAAATGGATTTACCGTGGCAACAGTTAAAAGGTTGAATCGTAATCAACACAATGTTGATAACGATACATTTCCGCTAAAAGCCTAGCTTCGTACGTTGGTATGTTGCCTTCCATGTATGTCTTCCTTGAAGACTTATAAGTACCAATAGGCAAAATGCCTTGCGGTACATCAACTAGTATCCAAACTTGGTTGATATACATGGAATCCATTTCGGACTATATGGCACTTTGCCATAATAGGGAGTCGATACCTTGTATCACTTCCTCATACGTAGTCAGTTGGTATACCTCAAAAGATTGATATCTTTTATGAGGTGAGATCAGAAACCCATACTCCAGGTTGTTTTCTGACTCTCTCCAACATACGCGGTTCTTGTGTATTCGAAGATTAATGGAATAGTTTCATCCTTGATGAACTATTTATGTTCCATTAAGATTTGATGCCTTGAATAGTGTTACTCCAATTTTCATCGAGTTATACTATCCTCCCACTTACCACTGCATATCAGTATTCCTCTCAGGAAAATCGCTTGGTGAGCAACAATCTAATTGTTCTCTTGTGAGTTGTATAAGTACTATACTTTGGTATCCCTAGGATAACCTACAATTGGCATTTATCCTATTTGGGTTCTAGTTTGGTATCATCCAAACATATGCCCAGCATACCCAAATGATCAGGAATGTGAAACCTAGTTTCTTTCCTGTTCATATCTAATATGAAATCTGTCAAACAGATTTTATGGAATCTTATTCTAAATAAGTTCTGCACTGTTTATACTTATCCGTTGAAGGAAATGGTAGCTCAGAGCGACTCATGATTAACCTTATCATGTCCAACAAAATTCGGTTTATCCTGTTCGGACACACCGTCAGGATGACGTGTTCCGGGAGGAGTCCTCTTTGAAAGAATACTATACTCTCTCAAGTATATAAGAAACTTATTGCTTAAGTATTTTCCATTACGGTCTTACCGTGACGGTTTAATACTTCAGCCGATCTGTTTGTCTATTTCGTGTCAAAACTTTAAAAGTTTCTGATTTGTGTTCTTCAAAAGAAACACACAACCATAACGCGATGCCACATCCGTAAGGTCACGAAATATTCATATCCACATCTAGCCTAGCTAGACATGGGCCCACTTGCTTCACTATGAACTATGGCTAACAGGTCGGTGGCATTTACATTTTTACCAAGTAAATGTGTTATAGGCACATTGCCCAATAAATTAGATTCGTAGACTTTATTTGAATAGGATCAAATCAGTCCTAGTATCCACTCTTCAAAAGTGTGGATATACGATTCTTGTTTAATTGTGTCCCAGACAACAATGCCACAATTAGTTTCTTCTGATCAAATCAGTTTGAGCTATTTGTTTGTCATGTTATACATTTGAGATTTATTTATATTCAAAATATAAATTCTGTTATTCACATCTAATGTGTTTATCTCAATATCATCTTTATATAATAAAACACATTAGTGTTCTAGAATATAAAGGTATATCCGCAACGGATAATACACTAATATAAAGATAATGTTCCTAGTCAAGCTAGTTATATTATAACAGTTTCCAGATTTAGGTACACACCCGAGGGTAGTTCCTAAATTTAGGTATCTACGATTAAAACAGCGACTTTCGTCCCGTTTACAATTCGCAGATAAATCTTAATGGAAGTCAGTATCCTGCTCAAAGCAGATTCTGAACACCAGTATAAATTTATATACCACACTAAGTATTTAAAATCCAATTTAATACTAGTAGTGAACATAATTATGACAAACATATTTGAAGTCAGAGCCAAGCCCATCTTCAATTCCTTCATGTCTGCTTTGTCCAAACGGCAGCCACGCTTCCGCGATCCCGTTTGCCACAATCGGGCAGACATTTTGGGATATGTCATTTATCTTCCCAGAAGATTATAATGATTTTGCCTTTTCCCTTTTTTTACATTCCAGTAGCCTTTGGCCAAGCCTCGGGTTTCTAGAATATTAAAGTAAGGTGCGCCTTGCGCTACTTGCCTTATTGCAAACTTTGACTTTATCTCCTAGAGAATAGTCATTAACTCTCCAAGAGTTATTATTGCAATTTTAGTACTTCTAAAATCTAAGTATGGATTTATGAAGATCCTTCAATTTCAGTATCATACTTTAAAGATATAATCCTTAGTTCTGATTCAGAAATTAAGGAGTCTACTGCGACAAGCATAATGGATTAAACACTCAAGTTATCATTACATTAATCTTCCAAAGATTATGCTCTACTATTTGCTTAACTCCGGGCTTAGGCCTAATATGTTATTTTATCAAATAAAGTAACTTCTTAATTTTCCATGACCATCCTGAAATTTATTCCCAATTTGAAAATTAAACCATTTAAATACATTTTCCCTAAGATCATGTTTTAAATGTCAATCTTTCAATTTTATATTGATTTTAATAGTCCAACTATTTAATCAACGATTTAGGTACTATTTATTATAATGATTACAATAGTCCAACTATTTAATCAACTATAATTTAATAGATTAAAATCAATTATATTGATTACTATAATCCAATTATAAAATCAACTATAAATGAATAGTTTGAATACAGTCCAACTGTTAATTAAAACAACGTTTAAATATTAGTCCAACTAACATTTAATTTATTTGATGAATGATATTTGAGTTGAGCGCGTATGGCAAGTAATTAAACAAATATTGCAAATTCAATTCTTGCCTTCCACTATTTTTCGGTGAGCCTCTAACCCTCTGTCGAGTACTCGAGAAACCGTGTTTCCTAGTGGGCTAGGATCCCGTTAAATATCACACAATCTTGACTTTGGCCAATAAATTGTATGATAATTAACTAGGTAGATCTCTAAGATCGATTGGATCCAATCCAATTCCTAGATCCAGTAGGGGGACATCCAAGTCCGAAACATATATCTTATATATGCCAGTACATCCAATGTATTACCTAACCTTTTTCCTCTGAATCAACTAAGCATTGGCTTTGGCACAACAAACTTAGTGATCCCAGTTAAGCGCGACCCATTGACCATGGAAAGCTTCGTAATCAATGTCGATGGACAATAAGTGGTCTTGACTTTGGCCAACAAACCACAACTTGGACAAGACACTGATATGGAATAAAGCTGTCGTGATTCAAACACATCCTCGATGGACAAAGGCCTTGACTTTGGCCAACAAGCCAATGCCAGTCTCGGATCTTGAGTGAGAATCACTCAATGGAAGGAAAGACGCTTAATATTTTGCGAGGGTTTTTCGTGTGTAAATTGGCAACCAATTTATTATCTTTGTTATGGTCTCATCATCATACACCCTTAAACATGCATTCTAAACACATAATAAAGCACATATGAATAAAATAATAATGATATGCGGATGGATACTTTACACAATGATCCTAGATCAAATCTCTCCTTTTTCTCTCTCCCGCTAGCAAATGTATCACTTCTACCCGTTACACTACACTTCCAAAGAAACCTCATTTACATTGAGGGGAATATGTGAGAAGAGAATACAAAGAATAAGGAGGTAATAAGGCTGGACACGCAGGTCCAATTAATAAATAAAATTTATTACAACAATTTCTAAAATTGTCCCACCCATCTAATATCCATCCGATATACATTATTCATGCATCGTAACCATGTATTCACACAAGCATGTTATCAACCAATCTAATCAAATTAATTAATCTGATAATTAGTGACCATCCAATGTTCAAACAATGATTTGATTTTGCTCGAGTCAAACTCGTTTTGCGAATAAGTACTCAAAGTATGAATTCTCGAATTAAATTAAACTACATAATTAAATCCAATTCAATATGCATTTATTTCTAATTCGCTTATTTAATTCCAAATTAAACATTACACTTTAATAATAAACCTTTTACGACTTAAATTCTAAATTTAATCGTTACGGGTCTCAAAGCCCAATTAACGTCCAACGTCAATTCAATTAAAGTCCAATGGGCTTTTAATTAATTTCTTAAGGCGTGGACTTTTGGTCAACTCGGGTCAAACCGAATAACCAAAATCCAATCTGGGAATTACCCCATAAGCCCAGAAATCAATTTAGGCCCATTAGACCCAACTAAATAATTAAAGGTCCATTAGTCGCATTTGGGCTTTATGGAGGCGGTTTTGGACCCAATTGGATCCAACCAATTTTCCCTAAACCCAATTTAGTACAACCAAGCCCAATTAGCCCAATAACAACATAACAAGCCCAATTCAATTTAAAGCCCAATTAATTAAATCATAAAAGTCCAATTTCATAATTTAATTAATCCTAAAGTGTTTAGCATTATTAATTACCCAAATTAACATTTCTAAAACATTAATTTACACAATCAATCATGCTCAATTACAACAAAACATGTCCAACATATTTCATCAAAAATCAAACCCATTATTACATGCTAAAGCTCTCGGCAATGGGGAATTATTTTGTCCAAATCAAATTCAATCCAATTAAATTCAATTCAACATTAAATCAATATCCCCAAATGATTTCCAACTCATCCAATGAATCAAAAAATCAAAAATCACCAAGAATTAGGGCTCCACACCTCTCGGCCAAGCTAAGACAATTAGGAAAATTTGTTCCAAACAACATTTGATCAAATTGATCCAATCAATCTTCAATTAAAACACATTTAGGCATACTAATTCATCCAATTTCATTAATCATGCTCAAAATCAATTTTACCCAATTTTAAGCCCTAAATAAATTTCATGCTCAACCTTGCTCAAGATACCATTGTTGGTGTTTCTAAGGTCCCAAGATCATAAACAAGCATGAAATACATGTGAATACAAATCAACGAAGTTGCGGAATACTCACATCGATCGGTTGAGCGACGCGGCAACGAAAAAAACGAATTCTGCTCACTGTGAAGCTCACGACAGTGGCTGTGTGCAGTCCACTATTTTCGAGCATTTGGTTCATCTTCGTCAAGCTCCAAGCTTCGTCGAACAATTCCCGGCTCATGGGTGGACTTCCCTATCACCTTCGCATGTCTCTCGGAGTGCTAGCTCTTGTGATTTTTGCCACAAAAATCACCACCCTTGCTTCCCTAGCTCACGGCAGTGAGCTGCTGCAGAAGAGAAAAAAACAGCCCATGTTGGGAGTGTTTGAGAGAAGAATATTAATGAAAGATAGAGTTCTGTGTTGTGTGTATTTTGTGTATCAAATACACTTAATGAAAATCAAATTCATTTACCACAAAATTGGCTTTACAAAAGTCAAACCATAAAAGCCACACCAACCTCCATCAACTCACATCACTCATGAATAGTGACTAGTGTCAATCACTCAAAGTGAAAGACAACTATCACTTGATTGACGAATGATGTGACGCTAGAAGTGACTAGCGATTTGACTTGCATGCCGCACTCGAATTCGAAATGCGAATGCGCTCGCAAATAATCTCGGGCTCGGGTTCGCTAATTCCAAATTAACAATTTTTCGGTTGCGACATAATTAAATCTAATTTAATTAAATAATCATGCCTAGCATAATTACTATTCATGTTGCTAACGAATTAATTCTAAATTAATTCGTTCGCCCGAATTAAAATCTAATTTTAATTCCGCGTCGAAATCCAATTTCATTTAATATATCAAATATATTAATTAATCGATTAATTCCAAATTAATCGTTATCTCTCTTTAATTGATATTTTATCCCATATAAAATATCTCCACAATTAATCCCAGATTAATTTTCTCTCTCTTCTAATTAATCCCAGATTAATTTAGAGTGTGAGTCATACGTCATCGGTGAATCTTCGGGAAGCGACCCATGAGATCCCCGGATATGTTGGCAGTAAATTCGGTCATCGGACTATCCGAACACGTAAGTACCAAGTACTACGTTTTACCGATTAACAAGACAAGGTTGGCTTCTAGCAAAGTATCATGCCTACCCATTTCTCCAGAAATAACCTTACAGGAATAAATGATCCATATCAGGCGTAGTATACGTAGTATTGCGTATGTCGATCCAGTATCGGATGATCACGTGCTAGGCCTGGGGCTGGAATTGTGTCTGCCCCGTACGAAGCACATGTCGGATGTCTGGTAACTAGTCTCTATAATCGGATAAACATGACCTTGTCATTTTATCCCGATAACTGCAGTACTTAAGAGTACTAGTATCGTATCCTACGTGACCATCATCTCCATATGACTGGAGTGATACTTTTGTCTTAACATCACACCCAACACACTACGATTCTCAATATACCCAGCATAGGCGTACACAGAACCTGTTAAAGCCCTGGACGACCGCAACCAAAGTATATTGATTGTCGCAAGTATTAGCGGTGCAAGTCTCAGGTTAAGAACAAATACACCTACCCTGATTTCGGACTTCCATAGACACATAGTCATACTACCAATAGAATTCCGAGGGGGTCTATCTAGAGCGAAGCTGTTTCCCGTACCATCGGTAAAACACAACCTCCTATTACACTTGCATAAGTATCCTATACCCAAATATATGAGAACTATGATGTTGTTCCCTCACAACGCGCACAAGTGTAATACTAGTCTTTTACATATTTATCGATGTCTAATCTCGATGATACTCTAACTAGGTATATTTAATGATTTATCCTTCGTGGACTGATACTGTCTCATATCATTCTCGGTCCAGGAACAAATCATAGGGACCTCCTATCATTTATATATCTAGGTGATCTAATCACATATGATAAGAGAGCAATCTCCTTTGTCACATAGTTAATTTGTACAACAACACCATGATATGTACAAATAGTGACGCTATGGGTCATAATTGTCCAACACTTACCTTTATTCCTATTTCTCTTTCTCTTCTTTAAAGAAGAGTTAAAGGTTGAAGGTTTAGCAACATTTGCTTTTACCTTGTTCTCCATAGAAAAAACTCAAAAGTTGTGAGTTCGATAAGTAATTGAGTCAAATTGTGACTCAATTTACTCATAAAGTAATTTCTTTTGAACTGAAGAAATTGTGGGCTAAGACTTTCCAAAATTAATTCCACTTTTATGCCTTCATCTATAGTTACCCCATTGATTTCAGCTTTGTGAATCATACTAATCATTATTAGCACATGTTCACGAACACGGGTTCCAGCTTCCATTTTGCAGTTCAAGACTTTACTGACTGCTTCATGTTTGGCTTGATCAGAGGGTTTGCCAAACATACCCTGTAGAGACCCCATTATCTCATAAGTAGTCTCTATCTTATCGAGCGTTGTTTTAAGCACGTCGGACATTGAGGCAAGTAAATAACAACGAGCATTGTCATTTTCTCGAACCCAATTGTCATAGGCATCTATAATGTTTTTGTTGGCATTCACATCAGGTTTGGGAGGACATTCCTCTATAAGGACAAACTTCAGGTTATCCAGCACAAGTGTTATATTCATGTCATTCTTCCACTTAGCAAAGTTATCACCAGTTAATTTTTCAGTAGCAAGCATTGATATGATTGGATTTGACATATTTCTGAAATAAAAAAAATGTTCTAAATTATTCCATGGATAAAATTCAAAATAAATTTAGCATAGTAATCATGATGCATGATGTATATGCAAAACACAAAAATATATGTGCACTACCATAGCCTCGGAAAATTTAATAAGCATATTGTGTTGCCTTGGGGTCGATCACAAAACCTTATTAAAATAGAGACAATCTCAATTAATAATTTTTTCAAAATATCTCATATTTTCAAAATTTATTAATAACCAATTTTTGGTCTAAATATAATTAACACATTTAACTATATTTATATGAGTGTAACCCACCGTTTTGGATCCTTAAAATTTAACTCATAACAACCCCCTTAGGGTAAGTTAATTATGAAATACATTTTATAAATCATTTCGTAAGAAGTACAACCTTGATATTCACCTAATCAAACACTCTCCTTAGGGAGGATGAAACTAAAGTCATCACGAAGCCCCATTTAGATTTCACGATGTTCCACTAACGGTGGACACCAAATGATGTTTTGACAAACTACCCGCTCCCACTCATTATTTTAAGTTTAGTGATTTTATATGCAAAACATCTAAAATTTTATAAAACTTAGCGATAAGACCAATGTAGACAACAGAAACTGGGCGACGCATGCTGTCCCGGGCTCGCGGTCCGGTTGGGATTACGGAGTAGCCCGCAGGGGACTAAACTGGAGAATAATGGAGTCGCCACCCGGTGTGAACCGGGAAAATGATTTAAGGCCGCACTCACCCCTCGCAAGGAAAGACCTCAAACTGTTGGGTTCGGAATGGTCCCTTACATATGTCATTTGTAATGAATGGATTTGTGTAATTTTAACCAAATCTACTCAACATACATTCACAAGAGTAACCTAAATTCCTATATGACCTATATCTAAGTTCACATGCTTTAATAGTAAATTCTCATAACATAATACATTAAGTCAAAATAAACATGTGGCCAAGGAATTCGGCCGTTCTTTATGTAGGACTTCGTATACCCGGTTGGACGTATTCCACGTCAACCGAGCACGCCGTGTCCGGAACAACAAAATAAAATATAACAAAGGGTGCCCTCAGGTCTTACCTTTTAAGTCGCTTTCCAGGAGTGCGTTTCATGGTGCCGGAAGGGTTATCATTCCCCTGTTTTCACTGATCCACTGTTTTTGCTGTTTTCACTGTTCGTTGTTTTCACTATTTTCACGGGTCTGCTGTTTTTGCTGTTTTCACTCGCGGTTTTCACTCGCTGTTTTCTCTATTTTTCTCACTATTTTCAGGCTATTTTTGGGTCGATTCCGGGACGATTTTCTGGACTGTTTTGGTTACTGTTTTGGACTGTTTTAGGGTAATATTTTGTGCAATTTTAGTGGTGTTTTGCGGCAGTTTGTGGGGTTGTTTTCACGGTAATTTGGCTGGATAGTTTGCGTGGACAGAGAGAAAATTACGTGGGTTGATGAAGGGGAGCGTAAGGGCTGTTATTATTGACTGCGTTCTTTGTTATTCGGATTGGCAGGGACGTGTTTGGGGGTAGTGTTCAGGATGGCTTCACGGATGTTTTGCTGTTATATAGGGGACTGTTTTGCTCTCGGTGGCTAGGTAAATAAATGACAGTTCACGTGTGCATGGGAAAGAGAGGAGCTGAGGTGTTTCTTTGCATGCGCTGGATCACGTGGGCTGCATGAGGATTCAGGTTTACGTGTTTTGTGGTATGGCAGTGTCTACTTCCATTTGTTGCTGCGTGAGTGGTCGTGTAAGGGACGGCTGTTACGTGTGGGTTGAATTAACGTACATGCTGCGGCTTTGGATGAGGCAATGGCTTGCTGGGAATGGTTGCTGCTCTCGATGGCCTGGCAGTGAGGGTTCTTTGTTTATTGTCAGTGAGCGAGGAGGGTATAAGGAAGAAGAGGATTAATGGCGTGTTGAGTGGACTGGTGCAAGTTGAGGGCTGGTGTTTGTGAGGGCTGTGAGGGGCTGTTATCGTGCATGAATCAAGGCAGTGTGTGGGGTGTATGGCTGTAGGGGATAGGTGTGTCTTGTCAATGATCAAGGGGCAGTTAAGGGTCACGGGTTGATTGTGAGAAGAGGCAAATGGGTTGCTAAAATGGCTAGTTTGTGGTCAGTTTATGGGCAATCTCCAGGGGTCTCTGGCGTGTGAAGAGGAGGGTTTATTTAAAAGGCAGTGGGTGAGTTACTGGCATGAACAAAGAAGTTAATTTTGGGCATGATTGAAGGAAGAAATGAGGTGTGATTTGATGAACTTTTCGGTGAGATGATGGAGGATGATTGAGGCAAAACAAAGGAACTTTCGGTGATTGAATGGATTTATTGAATTTTTGGGAGAGGAAATGGCGTGATGGAGGGAAAATAATGGAGTGTGGGGTTGTTTTTTTGTTTGGTTTTGTTTGGTGGAAGATGGAAATAGGCGTGTGGGGTTGAAAGGAAATTTGGTGTGAGGTTTTTGTTTTGGTTTGTGTTGGTGTCACGTGAATGAGGGGGAATTATTTGGTGTGTTTATTATTTGTTTATTTTTTTTCTTGTTTGTTAGTGTTTGTTTGATTTGTGGAGGATAGGAAATGGAGGTTTGTTGATTTGTGAGGAGTTTGGCCTTTTGTGTTTGGTTTGGTTGATGGAAATAGGCGTGTGGGGTAGTTTCTTTGATTTTGGTTTTGTGAAAATTGTTATTAAATTGGTTTGTATTTCTTAATTGTTTGATTTTCTTTGAATTTGTTCAATTGGTTGGTGGCTTATTATTTTATGTTTGTGCATGGAAGGTGAAGGGTCACAGGGGTAGGTTTTAAGGTTCGGGGCGAGAATAAATTTTGATACATAGACTCAACGAGTAAACCCGAGGTTAAGCGAGCAAACAAAATCTAACAAAACGTCAATTCTTGACTTTTTCCTTCCGACGTCCGCTTCCCGCGACTTAAAAGGTGGTGCCTTCGTACGAGGCTCATCATCAGGCTGATATGCAAAAATGCAGTGCCTACAGTCGCCCCCACTTTGATGGGACTTGTGCAGTGTGTGAGAATGACAATCCTATCAAAGTACGTGCAATGCATTTTTACTTACCTGGCTCGCCAGCTGCCACCTGACTCACCTGTTGCTTCGAACTGAATTGATTTGGTGGTGAGGTACTGCGACCCCTGGGTCTTGTTCCCGAAGTGAGCTGAGGGTCTTGTTCCCTGAATTGAGTTGAGGTGAAGGTATTGTTCCCTGAATTGCGTTGAGTTGAGGGTCTTGTTCCCTGAACTGAGTTGTGGGTCTTGTTCCCGATCTGAATTGTGTTGAGGGACTTGTTCCCTGAACTGAGTTGTGGGTCTTGTTCCCGATCTGAATTACGTTGAGCTGAGGGTCTTGTTCCCTGAATTGAGTTATGGTGAGGGTCTTGTTCCCTGAATTGCGTTGAACTGAGGGTCTTGTTCCCGATCTGAATTGAGCTGAGGGTCTTGTACCCTGAACTGAGTTGTGGGTCTTGTTCCCGATCTGAATTGTGTTGAGGGTCTTGTTCCCTTAACTGAGTTGTGGGTCTTGTTCCCGATCTGATTGTGTTGAGGGTCTTGTTCCCTGAACTGAATTGTGGTGAGGGTCTTGTTCCCTGAATTGCGTTGAGCTGAGGGTCTTGTTCCCTGAATTGAGTTATGGTGAGGGTTTTGTTCCCTGAATTGCGTTGAGCTGAGGGTCTTGTTCCCGATCTGAATTGAGCTGAGGGTCTTGTTCCCTGAACTGAGTTGTGGGTCTTGTTCCCGATCTGAATTGTGTTGAGGGTCTTGTTCCCGATCTGAATTGTGGGTCTTGTTCCCGATCTGAATTGCGTTGAGCTGAGGGTCTTGTTCCCTGAATTGAGTTGTGGGTCTTGTTCCCGAACTGAATTGCGTTGAGCTGAGGGTCTTGTTCCCTGAATTATGTTGAGGGTCTTATTCCCTGAATTGTGGGTCTTGTTCCCAATTTGTTGAGTTATGAGTCTTCTTCTCGTGGGTCTTGTTCCCGTTTTGAGCTGAGGGTTTTGTTCCCTGAATTGTGTTGACGGTCTTGTTCCCTGAGTTGTTGGTCTTGTTCCCGTAGGTCTTGTTCCCGATTTTGAATTGAGGGTCTTGTTCCCTGAATTGTGGGTCTTGTTCCCGTACCTGGCATGCTAAACCACGTACCTGATGTGTTGCAGTTTCGTCTCCGTACTTAGAGTGTCGCAGAGTTGATTTTGATTGTGCCGTACCTGGCGTGCTAAACCTCATACCCAAGGTGTCGCTGAAATATCTCCATACCCGGAGTGCCGTACCTGGCAAAACTGATTTGATGTCTTCATACCCGGAGTGCCGTACCTGGCAAGCTAAACCTCATACCCAAGGTGTCGTTGAAATATCTCCATACCCGTAGTGCCGTACCTGGCTAAACTGATATGATGTCTCCATACCTGGAGTGTCGTACCTGGCTGAACTGATCTCATGTCTACATTCCCGGAGTGTCGTACCTGGCTGAACTGATCTCATGCCTCCATACCCGGAGTGTTGTACCTGGCTGAACTGATCTGATATCTCCATACCCGGAGTGCCGTACCTGGCTAAACTGATCTGATGTCTCTATACCCGGAGTGTTGTACCTGGCAAAAATGATTTGATGTCTCCATACCCGGAGTGTCGTACCTGGCTGAACTGATCTCATGCCTCCATACCCGGAGTGTCGTACCTGGCTGAACTGATCTCATGCCTCCATACCCGGAGTGTCGTACCTGGCTGAACTGATCTGATATCTCCATACCCGGAGTGCCGTACCTGGCTGAACTGATCTGATATCTCCATACCCGGAGTGCCGTACCTGGCTGAACTGATCTGATGTCTCCATACCCGGAGTGTTGTACCTGGCAAAACTGATTTGATGTCTCCATACCCGGAGTGCCATACCTGGCTGAACTGATCTAATGTCTCCATACCTGAAGTGCCGTACCTGGCTGAACTGATCTAATGTCTCCATACCCGGAGTTTCGTACCTGGCTGAACTGATCTGATGATGTGGGTCTCGCCCCCAGAGTGCCATACCCGGTAAAGACTGATAGTGATGTGGGCCTCAACCCGCAGAATGCCATACCCGGCAAAGATTGATAATGATGCAAATGATTTATTTCAACATACTATATTGCTCTCCTCGAGACAATCTTAATAGCTAAACATATTTTCGTCCTCAACGAATGCTTTGTGTCAAAACCAGAGAACCTTCAAAGTATTTGATACACTCAACTCCGATCGTCTGAATGGGTGATCTGAACTAGACTATTAGTGTGTGTGTGTGCTAAGGCTCTTTCGCAGCTTAGTCCTTAAGTAAGCTAACTTGGTGATTTCGTTTCAGAGAATCGAACCAGTGGGTCTAAGCAACCTGGATGTCTTAATCACATTCTGCGATTACTTCAACATACTCAACATGATATGGTTTTCATCCTTTTTTTTCGTCTCTTTCTTTTTTTTCTCTTTTTTTTTTCTTTCTTTTTTTTTCTTTTTCTTTTCTCTTTTCTTTTTCTGACACACCTACCCTTTAAGGTAGCATTTCTCCTCATGGTGGTCCTAATACTCGCCCATGGGTAGCTTCACGCTTATCGGTTATAGGTGGTCTATTTTTTTTTTCTTTTCTTTTTTATTTCAGAGATTTTTTTCTTTATTTCCAACCATATCATATATCATAGCATCAGTAAACGAGTATGGACACCCAGGCAAACGGTCATTCACTAATACATCATCTCTTCAACTAGTCACCTCGATAACTACTCAGGCTTCTACTGCTAGGATCTCGTAATCAAGTGCTCGTGACTCTAACTGAGATCAATCCATTCAGAATACCGAACGAGAGCACGTCTCGCACTTATTGTTTCTAGGGTTTCTCCCTACAGCATACAATGTCATCACCGGACATATGTCTAACTATCAAAAACTTCTCTCACTCATTTTTTTTTCTTTTCTTTCATCATTTTTTTTTCTTTTTTTTTTCTCTCTTTTTTTTTTCTTCAACAATTAAACTAGAGCACAAACTTTCAAATATTTCATGTCTTGTAATACCTGGTCAGTAGGAAACATCACTGATTAAGATCAATGTCCAATCTGCGTTTCTTGCTACGATCACTATCTGTCCAGTCCAATTTGGAGAGGATGGGGTCGAGCTTCGGTTCAAAAGCTAGGATCTGGTCAATCAACTCTTCGGCCTTTGTCGCAGTCAAGAAAATATCTCCCACAGATTTGGTGATGAACTCATATCTCTTGGCTTCCGCGAGAAACACAAACAGAAAATCGAAGAAATGCTCAACATTAAGTAGTCCAATGGGCTTCCGATGAATGTTCAAGTGCGCCCATGATGCTACTGTGAATATCTCTTCAAGGGTACCAAGTCCACCTGGTAACGCAATAAACGCATCTGCAATATTTATCATTTCATGGAGTCGTTCAGACATACCTGATACGATGCATTCATCTCCCAAAGGTCTTGGGATGATTCACAAAACATGACCGCCACCATCCTGAACGGCTTTTGAAATGATTCCCATCATTCCCATATTTCCACCACCATATATTAGGTGTATATTCTTCTCAGCCATGACTCGCCCCAATTCTTTTGCAGCCTCAACGAATTCTGGTTTATTACCAGTGTTGGATCCACAGAAAACACAAATTTGCTTAACTCGCTGCTGTGAAGTTGCTTCCATTTTCTTTCTCTTACTTGGATGTATATCTAGATGTGTTGAGGAGAGAAATGTTGAGCTGAATTTATAGAACCTGAAAAGGGGTGAGTAATAATTGCACTAATATCTTCCACCGAATGGTTGTTAGCTAAACCACAAAAGAATTCGTTAGAGGTTAAAAAGTCTATGGATCCTGTCTCTTGCTTGGTATAAATTCATTAGGATGCGTCTCAGGAATTCTTTCCTTACTCTGCAACCGCTAATGAATTAGCTCCCATTTTTGTGATTACCCAAACACCATTCATTCTATCTTAACATGCTTCGTCTTTGCTTTTACCTACAAAAATAACAAACAAAATTAAAGACTCTACAACATGTATACATAAAGCATGAAAATAGAAATCACAACAAAGTGCATGGGTTGCCTCCCTGTTAGCGTTAAATTCATCGTCTTCAGCCAGACATGACCGAAATCCATCTGTCAAGGTGGCTTCAATGTCGTTCTTAGTGCTTGTTCCGCTTTTTGATTTTTGTCGCTTTCCCTTTTTCTTCTCTAAAACCTGCGAATACAAACAAAACAACAGAATAAAACACGTGCATGTGATGTGTACGTATGCAAGTGTAGAGGTCTTCCCTGTTCATGATGGGTTAGACCATCGTTGTGCTCATTGGCGTCGTATGTCTCTGGTCGCCCCCTGCTGGTTCTCTTTTGTCTGAAATCTGCAAACACAAAACACAAAACAAGGGATGCAAGTTACGTGTATGCATGGATGAACTTCCTATCCCGTGAGGTTAGGTCTTCTGCCAATTCTCTTGGTGACTGCTCAATCTTCTCTTCCTCAGGCTAAATACAGCTTCAATCTGTCAACATAGATCGATTCGGTGAACTCGTTCCCTTCCAAGTCTGACAGTTTCACTGCTCCGTTTCCCAATTTCTGAATGGCTATCCTGTCTTTTCTGCTTGCGTCTTCCGAGGATTCTCCGATGGTCTTTCCATTCTGATTGTACAACTTTCTGTTATCGGCTATACCGGGTATGGTCAAACTGGCCACAACATTAGTTAGAACTTGCAACATCTCAATAATTTTAGTTACTTTAATCTCCAATTGATCCAGGCAGGATCTCTCGTTTGCTAATTTGCTCATGTTGGCTGATGGTCTATTGACGAGTCTCTCTGTTTTCCTAACCCAAAGGGAATCTATGATGGCTTTTAAGACACAAAAGGGTTAACATGATGCGTGTATGCATGAAATGCTTGAGATGCGTGTGATGCGGAAAATACATATATAAGTTGGCCTATCATCATTTTAAAGTATTCAATCACATTATTGCGCGGTGCAAACTTGTCCCAGTTGAAAAGGCCCAACAAATTTACACTTTTTCGATAACATGGCTAAACGACTTCAAATAATAAAAGGCCTAAACACAAAATGGCCCATCGGTATTTTAGAAACTTTTGGCCTAATTGTCAAAGGACATGAACTTGTCCCTGTTTAGATAGCCCAACAAGTTTATGTCTCTTGACAAGAAGTCCAACTGATTCCAAATGACAATGGTCCCAAATACAAGCATAAATAAACAATTTCTAAGGGTCACAAAACTAAGGTTCATGTGCAGATTTCAGGAGTGTAAACAAAGGCTCCTGCTGACGAAGGATTTCCCACAACTAGGACTCCCCACTCAAGGGTTCAAGCGACCAAGTGAACGCACATTTTTTTATACCTTACGGTACGTGCCAACAAGTTATGGTATGTGACTAACTGTCAAATGAATTTCCGTTGTAGATTCCCCAGAGGGAGGGTGGAGCGAGGCTCTCTTAAGTACCCAAGCCCCTTAGGCTCTTATCGCTTGGTGACAGGAAAAACAACGAGTCCTCCAAATTAGTCTATCACAATAAGCTACAGGTGAATGATTATCTAGGTGCCTTCACAGGTTTTCCTTATAGAAGGTAGTGAGTGAAGGAAGACACCAAACTATCACCTAGCCTTAATAATGCCTTTGATTAAACTCCTTAAACCCACAGTAGACATGTTTAATAAAAGTACAAATCACAAACATTACAAGACAATATTTCGGGGCCGATTCTCTATCCCCATTGGAGTCGCCAGATTGTAGACAACAGAAACTGGGCGACGCATGCTGTCCCGGGCTCGCGACCCGGTTGGGATTACGGAGTAGCCCGCAGGGGACTAAACCGGAGAATAATGGAGTTGCCACCCGGTGTGAACCGGGAAAATGATTTAAGGCCGCACTCACCCCTCGCAAGGAAAGACCTCAAACCGTTGGGTTCGGAATGGTCCCTTACTTATGTCATTTGTAATGAATGGATTTGTGCAATTTTAACCAAATCTACTCAACATACATTCGCAAAAGTAACCTAAATTCCTATATGACCTATATCTAAGTTCACATGCTTTAATAGTAAATTCACATAACATAATACATTAAGTCAAAATAAACATGTGGCCAAGGAATTCGGCCGTTCTTTATGTAGGACTTCGCATACCCGGTTGGACGTATTCCACGTTAAACGAGCAAGCCGTGTCCGGAACAAAAAAATAAAATATAACAAAGGGTGCCCTCAGGTCTTACCTTTTAAGTAGCTTTCCGGGAGTGCATTTCATGGTGCCGGAAGGGTTATCATTCCCCTGTTTTCACTGATCCACTGTTTTTGCTATTTTCACTGTTCGCTGTTTTCACTATTTTCACGGGTCTGCTGTTTTTGCTGTTTTCACTCGCGGTTTTCGCTCGCTATTTTCTCTGATTCGCTCAAGGTTTCTGCTCGCTGTTTTCTCTATTTTTCTCACTATTTTCAATTTATTTTTGGGTCGATTCCGGGACGATTTTCTGGACTGTTTTGGTTACTGTTTTGGACTGTTTTAGGGTAATTTTTGGTGCGATTTCAGTGGTGTTTTGCGGCAGTTTGTGGGGTTGTTTTCACGGTAATTTGGCTGGATAGTTTGCGTGGACAGAGCAAATTACGTGGGTTGATGAAGGGGAGCGTAAGGGCTGTTATTATTGACTGCGTTCTTTGTTATTCGGATTGGCAGGGACGTGTTTGGGGGCAGTGTTCAGGATGGCTTCACGGCAGTTTTGCTGTTATATAGGGGACTGTTTTACTCTCGGTGGCTAGGTAAATAAAGGACAGTTCACGTGTGCATGGGAAAGAGAGGAGCTGAGGTGTTTCTTTGCATGTGCTGGATCACGTGGGATGCATGAGGATTCAGGTTTACGTGTTTTATGGTATGGCAATGTCTACTTCCATTTGTTGCTGCGTGAGTGGTCGTGTAAGAGACGGCTGTTACGTGTGGGTTGAATTAACGTACATGCTGCGGCTTTGGAGGAGGCAATGGCTTGCTGGGAATGGTTGCTGCTCTCAATGGCCTGGCAGTGAGGGTTCTTTGTTTATTGTCAGTGAGCGAGGAGGGTATGAGGAAGAAGAGGATTAATGGCGTGTTGAGTGGACTAGTGCGAGTTGAGGGCTGGTGTTTGTGAGGGCTGTGAGGGGCTGTTATCGTGCATGAATCAAGGTAGTGTGTGGGGTGTATGGCTGTAGGGGATGGGTGTGTCTTGTGAATGATCAAGGGGCAGTTAAGGGTCACGGGTTGATTGTGAGAAGAGGCAAATGAGTTGCTAAAATGGCTAGTTTGTGGGCAATCTCCAGGGGTCTCTGGCGTGTGAAGAGGAGGGTTTATTTAAAAAGCAGTGGGTGAGTTACTGGCATGAACAAATGAGTTAATTTTGGGCATGATTGAAGGAAGAAATGAGGCGTGATTTGATGAAATTTTCGGTGAGATGATGGAGGATGATTGAGGCAAAACAAAGGAACTTTCGGTGATTGAAGGGATTTGTTGAATTTTTGGGAGAGGAAATGGCGTGATGGAGGGAAAATAATGGAGTGTGGGGTTGTTTTTTTGTTTGGTTTTGTTTGGTGGAAGATGGGAATAGGCGTGTGGGGTTGAAAGGAAATTTGGTGTGTGGTTTTTATTTTGGTTTGTGTTGGTTTCACGTGAATGAGGGGGAATTATTTGGTGTGTTTATTATTTGTTTAATTGTTTTCTTGTTTGTTAGTGTTTGTTTGATTTGTGGAGGATAGAAAATGGAGGTTTGTTGATTTGTGAGGAGTTTGGCCTTTTGTGTTTGGTTTGGTTGATGGAAATAGGCGTGTGGGGTAGTTTCTTTGATTTTGGTTTTGTGAAAATTGTTATTAAATTGGTTTGTATTTTTTAATTATTTGATTTTCTTTGAATTTGTTTAATTGTTTTTGGTTGGCTTATTATTTTATGTTTGTGCATGGAAGGTGAAGGGTCACAGGGGTAGGTTTTAAGGTTCGGGGCGAGAATAAATTTTGATACAGAGACTCAACTAGTAAACCCGAGGTTAAGCGAGCAAACAAAATCCAACAAAACGTCAATTCTTGACTTTTTCCTTCCGACGTCCGCTTCCCGCGACTCCCGCGACTTAAAAGGTGGTGCCTCCGTACGAGGCTCATCATCGGGCTGATATGCAAAAATGCAATGCCTACAACCAAGAAATCAATATTAAAGGTCTTCAATTACTAAGTTAGCTGTTTCATAATAAAATTATTCGTTTTACCAATAAAACTTATTTCATTATAAAACATCTAAGCTATTCATGATAAACAATTTATTAGAAATTCTTAGAACTAAATTTTGTGACATTGCAAATTTTAACGATTTAAAATTAATTCACAAATTTTAATTAATTTAATCGACTAATCGATAAAAATTCTAGAAATAGTTTTTAATCAAATTATAAACTATTTAATGTCATAAATAAATTTATGAAATTGCAAATGTATGTATGGCATGTTATAATGCAAGAGTAGGCATTGTACTAATTTTATATGTCATTTAAAATATGCATGAGAATAAATATTTTATAATTCACACAAAATAAATAAATTGGATATTAACCGGGTTGACAATTTGGGTATTTCTAAAATTACAACCAAACAAAATAGAATTACATTAATCTCAAATCTAGAAAAAATATAATTAAAATTCCAAGTGACTTTCACCCAAATTTTTTATTTTATTTTTAATTATTGTTTCATTGTCGCACAGAGGGCAATCTAAAATTGCCACTGTGCGGCTAGCTGCTGCACATCAGAAGCGAGACTGCTGCATGTGTAGCAGCCTCACTGCTGCTCGTGCAGCAGTCACATGCTGCACATATGTGCAGCCGAGACTGCTGCATAGTGTAGTAGACAATAAAAAAATTGGAAAAATAATTATATTTTGTGAAGAAAAAAAAATTATCTTACGTCATCCGTCCTTCGGCTTGATCTTCATCTCCAACGATTACAAATAATTAACAATTACAAAAGGAAATAGCCATTTAATTTTTGGGTTTACATATCCATATATATAAAAAAAATAAAAAAAAAATTCCTAACCCAAAGTCAACCATACAATTAACGATTAATATCCATACATTCATCATCACATGGTAATAAAAAAAAATGCATAGCCTACTATTTTACATACATATTAGAATGATTTGCAATAAATCATTCTTATTAATATACTAGAATAAATACGACCGCTCATGATACCATTTGTTGGTTTTCAGAGTTCATGCGCGGCGGAAATCGTGTTCGGTAACAGAAAAAAATTTATTTTTCATGAACAATAAAAATCGGATCCGTATTTTCTAGTATATTAATAACATAAATATTTAGAACTTAAATCGGAAATATACCTATAGATCTGGATCTCTATAAATCACGATTCTTTGAACCACGATCTTCCTCGACTTATCTCCTCACCTCCAACGGCACGTGTCTGCGTGAAAATAATTACGAAGAACACTCTAATAATGTGAAGGATTCGTGTACTCAGCACATGAGACGAATCATGGGTGCTATTTTCTTTTAGTTTTCTCAAAACCAAAACCAAGAAAAACAAAAGGAAAACTCTTTTTATTTATTTTTCCCACAGCCACCAACGTTTTTGTTGTTGTTGTTGTTTTCTATTGATCTTTGATCAAAGTGTCAACCCCAAAACTAAAACAACATGCTCACGTTTTTATTCCTTAAAAAAGATTTGTTTCTCTTGGTCAATCTTTTGATCAAATCAAATTGTTATCAAACAAATCCATTTAAGGATTTAATTTTTAATTTTCAAAAAATCAAAATAAAATCCTTTAATATTTATCTCATAATTTATCAAAGATAATTCATTAAAATTAATTTTCAAAATTTCAAACTTTGAAATATTATCTTATTAAATTAAAATTTAATTAATCAAATTAATTAAATATTAATTTTCATAAATTAATAAATAGATACATTATCTATTGATAAATATATTATGACAACTTTTGTCATAATTTGCAAACAAGAGTTATATTGAATCATTAGAGTATAAAATAATTCATAATTATTTTATATAATTCACAACTATTTTTCTTCGTAATTATAATCGTTCGAACAGTGATAGAAGACGACGAGGGGACCGATGGACCTATAATTCTAAGCTCCAATAATTTCGTCGATTAATTCTAAACTCTTTTATTAATCAAATGAAATTATTAATTCTGGAGTAACTCCACTAAATACCCAAAATTGCACTCTCAGAATTATAGAATTAATTACTCAAAGTATTCATCCATTGATATAGTCATTACCTATGTAATGATCCTCCATAAAAGATTCGTAAAGGAGCTAGGTATAAAATATATGTTAACCTCTCCAATTACATCTTTATCATTGACTTCCATTAGTTCTCAAATGAACAATTAATTCATAACTTTTATGAATTTGCGCGCTAATCGTTCAGGTCCTGAACTAACAAACAAGTTAATCTTATGAACGGATTTCATTGTATCAGGTTAGCATTCCCAGCTATTCACTCAACTCATTCCCAAAATACAAGGTTTACGAAATGTAATAAATACAAAGTCATAATGAGTAAATTAAAGAATAAATTAATATGATATAGGAGTCTGCTAAATATAATGAATTAAGATCATCACATATATGATCATCATTATGATAAAATTGATGTTATTTATTTAACGGAAATTATTAGAATATTTTCAATTTTATCTGGTCATGTCCAATATAATCTTATTATATAAAATACATTCATTTTTATGTCTATACATAATATAGTTTGGATAGTACTATATCATTCATAATGGAATGAACTGTATTTATGACTTTGGATTTGAAGATTACCAACTTCAAATCATAGTCATGGACAAATTTTGATTATTGCTCTTTAAATTTTATCCATACATATATGTATGTAACATTTTACATATATATATGTGTTTAATTTAAAGCTACATAAATAATCATAGAATTTTCATGAATTTTATAAAGCAAATAAAAATGCATACATTGAATAAAATCGAATCATTAATTTATTAATCAATCATATTTCGAACACATTTGCTTGTCGGACATAAAAATCCCAACAACTGTGACCTTCACTTCCCTCATCTCCCCCGAACATCTTTAAACCTCGGGCCGGGTATAAAGTGCAATCTAATTATGATATTCTCGTAGGGCCGGATGCTTATGCCCCTTGGGCCTAGACCCCTTATCCGGGAAGTGGAAATCTCTTTTATACCCTTCTTCATACTTCGGCTCTTCTCACGTCAGGAAATCACCATCAACATAATCAATTGGGGCTATTTTGATTTCACGAAAATTAAGAAATAATGAGAAAAAAAGGCCTTTTATATATTAAGAAAAGGCCATGAGGCACATTCCTGTATCCACCACTGTTGAAAAGAGAAAAAGGCTCATTATTCAGAGACTCAATTATTACATCACAGTTATAAATTAATGACTAGATATAAAATATGCAGCAACTCAACAGACAGGATGAAGCACTCCACGACCAATTAATGACCAATCTTCTATACTTATTTCCCCTACTTAAACAGGATGAATGGTTTAGGGTTTGAATGCAGAAAATGCCACGACAGAGTTGTGCCCACCGAATCCAAATGAATTTGAGATGGCTGAAACAGATATAGTTAAGTGAGTAAATCTGAATTCCAGCGAGAAAGAAATTTAATAAGAGTAACATAAGATTAAAATGTTTTACAACTTACCAACATTCACGTCATGTTGCTGCTTTTTGTTGGCGACAGTGTCAAACTCAATTGAAGGCTCTGGGTTCTGCATTCGTGGAAGAAAATATCAAATGTTATTTATCCAAGAGAAATTTTTTTTGAGATTACTGTTATTAGCATTGAAGATTTAATAACTGCAAATTTTAGGATTGTACTTCATAAGCGAAATAACGTAAATTGCCATTTGGCGCAAAAAAAAAAAACAAAAAAAACAAACAAAGTAAAACTTACAAATTGATTAATGCTAGGATGCAGCCATCCTGTGGTTATGGCCTTGACAGTGGCAATCGCTTCCAAACCCCCAGCTGCACCGAGGCAGTGCCCTATCATAGACTGAAACATAATAATGAAAACAAGTTAAATGGCAAGAGATTTTTGCAACTCCTCAGCTAGTTCACATCCTAAAGAGAGTTGATACCTTGGTGGCATTGATTTTGATCCCTGAGGTGTTCAGGAACACCTTTTTAATAGCATTTATCTCAGCCAGGTCTCCAGCTAAAGTGGAAGTTGCATGAGCATTTATATAGTTTACCTGGAAAGGAGTTGTTCAATTTGTTTTTTTATTGCATAAGCGATTCAAGCTCTTTTGGGCCCTTAGAGAAAAAAGGAAATAATCATAGTATTTGTTTTGAAAATAAGAAATATCAAGGTAAATATTTAACAAAATATAATAATTTAATAATTTAAATAATTCTATAATACAGTAAACTAATCGATAAATTTTTAATACACTTAAATATAGAGGTATAAATTTTTATGAGGCATTGTGTTTGGGTAAGAGACCGCTTAAATTGGCTAAGGGTCGGGCCACCTATGGGCATAAATGATTAATTAACACAACTTAAGATAATACATAAACTAATCACATGTTCATTGACAGAGATCAGAGTTAGTGATCAAGCCAAAGCACAAAATCCTTCAACTGCAATGTCTCTAGTGGTCCATATGGACCAAAATTACATTGGTTTTTCAGACTAATGCATACTTACAAAATTCTTAATAATTCTATTTAAGTTTTACTCTGCCTAATAATTACTTTCTGATTTTGGCCAGAATGCATAATCAGGAAAGAAAAAGAAAAAAGGGGTTTACCTCCTCAGGTGACACACCAGCATCTTCAAGGCTGCTTTCAATGCATGAAGACACTCCAAGTCCATCAGCTCTTGGGTCAGTCATATGATAAGCATCACAGTTAACAGCACCTCCTAAGTACTCCGCTATGATTGGTGCATCCCGTTTCACTGCATGTTCCAAGCTCTCCATCACCTGTCAAAAAATATATATATAAAGTCTCACGAAAAGCTTATGTGACAAGAATGAAAAAATGTAATTGCCCAGAAGCCTAAGAAAAAGTAGAAGAAGAAATATGTACATGTTATACCTATTAGGGTTGGTGCTCGGAGCGCCAATTTTATATTGGATTTCCTTATAAATACTTATGTAAATATTTTATTATGAATAAAATAAACATTTTCTTTAATATAACATCAATTAAAATATCGTAATAACGTAACGACCCTTAGAATGATCAGTTATGATACAGTTGCAAAAGCGTCACAACTGACATTGAGTTGTATCATAACAGTATCATTTTTAAACTGGTTCTGGTCAAGGTTTACATTACTTGGTCAGTAAGTAAACCCGCGGTGATCGGTACGTGTCGTATATTGGAATCTAGGATTTCAATGGTTGCTACTCAATGAACTATGAGTCTTGGAGACTCGTATAGACATGTAGGTATTTACATCAAACAAACATTGAACGACTCACCGAAGATTCTTAATATTTGGTACACCCACATCAATAAGAATCTTTTCGGGTTTAGGGAACATAGTGATTCTTTGACTTGAGATACCACTGTGGATATGTGAGATCCTCCACATTTTGATGACAGTCACATCACCGACCTATTTAGGTCAGACCTCCGTCTGTTCGTTGGGTGTGGACTGATTCTCAAGATATCATGTGTGTGTCAAGAAAGAATCTGTCAGTTCTGTGTACAGAGCATAGGTATTCAATATTGGGTTAGCAATCTATTAAATTCATGGGCCCGTGGAACACTGTAGAAGTGATTTCCAAGTGTTATTAAGAGATCGCTAATTAATACGTCGATGAGATTATACCTAAAGAGATTTGACTTTTATAGTTGTATCTCTGGTATAATTCGGATACTTGTGACGAAAAGATTATACGTATGTAATGACATCGACCTTTATAATTCAGCGAGTTTATCTGCGGTCGTCATAATTTACGAGTGGGTAAATTATGGATACAAAATTGGATTTTGTGACAGATATACATGAACTTAGAGAGTTTCATATAATGAAATATACTCGTAGAGCACTAGGGCAACAATTATGAATAATATTGATTATTTATAAATCGTTTAACGGTTAAATGTATAGATACATGTATAAGGACTTTTCGATCATTTCCTAATTAATGTGTATTTATATTTAATATATGATTTTATTAAATACACATCAATTAATTGTCAAATAAGATTTTTGACATATATCATAAATATATATACTTTGATTATTTAATGTAAATATAATACATATATTTAGATATTTATATTTAAGTAATTATTTGATTTTTAATTATTAAATAATTAAAATAGAAATATCTAATATAATGTTATGCTTGGAAATGGCAAAGTGTAATTGGTTACACTTATTTTTTAACTTTTTCGAAAGGTGTTAAAATTAAATTTTGCTCCTTTTAATGAGATTAAAAATTCAAAATATCTTTTTCTTTTTTCCAAGTAATTTTCGACAATTTATGGAAAATAAAAAAGGCTTGTTTTCCAATTTCTAGGTTAAGCATTTCAATAATAAAAAAGTTAAAGAGTTGAGAGAAAAAGCAAAATGCTAAAGGAAAATTTCAAAGAAAACTTGAAATCAAAGGTAATTTCTTTCATTCTTTAAATTGGAAATTGTTCCTATGGTTCCATGGCTTAACATATGATGTAAGTTTTGTTTTTCACTCTCTTGATTTTGTGTTGAGATTCATGAAAGCTTGATAAAAGGATGAGTTGTTTTTCTTGAGTTGTTTAAAAGTGATGAGGTTTGGTTGGTGTTGTAGATATTGGATTAAAGAAAGATATTGAATTAATTTTGGTTAATTAAAAAAATTAGGTTTTCTACCTAAACCGAAATTGGGGCTTTTTCATATATGGTATGTATTTTGATGTTTATAAGATGTATAAATCATTTTGGCAGTTATTGGAAATCACCTAAGCTTGTATTTGAAAAATTAGGCTAAAATGATCAAAATGCAAAAATTTGACTAAATTGAGGGTTCTCAGCAATATGAGAATTTTTAGGTAAAATCTTATTTTTGTGTGTTGATTGATTTAAATAAATTAGTTAATTTTAATTACCCAAGAAAAATCAATTTTGATTTTTCACGCTACCCGATGAAATCGTTAAAAACCCCAGCACTACCTTGAGCCTGCCAACAAATGTAAGCTTACCAAGACTCCAGCACCTTCACCCATGACAAAGCCATCCCTATTTTTGTCCCAAGGCCTAGAAGCAGTTTGTGGATAATCATTTCTCTGTGACAATGCCCTACATGCAACAAAACCCCCCAGTCCAATAGGAATAATGGCTGCTTCAGTTCCACCAGCAAGCATCAAATCAGCCTCCCCTCGACGGATGTGATTAGCGGCAGCATAAAAGCAATAATTAGAGGTAGCACAAGCTGTTGAAATTGAATAATTTGGACCCATGAAGCCAAGATCAATGGCAAGCAAAGCAGACCCCATGTTTGTTATGACATACGGGACGAAGAATGGGTTTATTTTCCTATGACCTTTGTCCATTAGAGCCTGGACAGCATCAGAGAAGACAGTAAGACCACCCATTCCTGATCCAACGAGAACCCCAGCCCGTTCCTTAACGATCTGCAATCAACATCGCATTAGATGTATATAATTCGAATAAAAATGTAGAATCACTATTCTATTCCATAAAAAAAAAAAAAAAAAAAAAAATATTGAAAAAAAAATAAATAAATTCATTTAACTGACCGACCTTCTTAGAATTATCCCCACCAAGATCAGCATCGTGGAGAGCCTTCTTGCCAGCAACAATGCAGTACCTCAAACAATCGTCAAGTCTCTTATCATTCTTCCTACCAATATAACCCTCCGAACTAAATCCCCGTATCTGACCACCGAACCGGGTCGGGAACTTACTAGCATCGAACCGGTCAATCATAGAAATCCCACTTTCACCATCCAACAACTTGTTATAATAAGCATCGACATCATTGCCAAATACGGAGACCAAGCCCATTCCCGTGATGACCACGCGTCTCTTTGGGTCCTTCTCCCGCTTTGGAGCAGAAGCGGTGATGATGGAGACTCTCTTAGTTCTGGGTCTTCCATTGTTGCGAAGCCGAAGTGGGTTTAGAGGAGCTGCATGGAGAGATGAGGATTGAAGACATTGCATGTCTGTGTTTCCCTGAATGAAATTGAAACGATTGAGGTGAGAAAGAAATGTTTGCTGGTGCTGCTAGTTGAGCAAATGATGTACTGAACTGTGATTATATATAAGCCACGTGATTAGCTCACCAATTTATTTATTTATTTATTTTTAATTATAGTAAATTATTCCTTTTTCATCACTAGTTATCATAGGTGCATAATTAATTATGCTTTAAGTCCTGATTTTATTGATTTTGTCCTATTTTAGTCTATTGTTGACTTAATTTTGTGTTGAACAAACTTTCTTCTCCTAATTTAGTCTATTGTTGACTTAATTTGACAGTGAGTAATAATATGGAGCACTTCATAAATTTAAAGATCAATACAGAAATTATCAATGTAATTTTCAATTTACAAAAGTTGACAATTCCACTCTATTTGACATTTTCAATGTCATTTTCATTTTCATTTTCCAATAGTGGACAATTCCACTCTATTTGACATTTTCAATGAACATGTAGCACCTCATAAACATGTATAGGGAAATTTAAGTTTTAGTCAAAAAAAAAAAAGTAACAAAAAAAAATTGTTGACAGTTTTTGAAAGCAGCCCAAAATTTTATTACAAAAGGGGGCAATTTCACTCTGGAACAAAAACGCCTTTGCTATCTAAACTAAATCTAAAATCAACAAAAGCACACTTCAAAAAGAGCCATGGCAGACGAAAAAGCGAGCTTGAAGCTTTACATTGAGACAAAGGCTAACAAAGTCCTATTTGCTAAGGCTGGCAAAGACACTTGGTTCAACCATCTCTTTCAGCGAAACCATTATTCCAACCTTTTGACTACTACTATACGCTTTGACGTTGGTGTGACAATCTACAACTCAACTATATTCTTCTGCATGGCAGGGTCCCTTCCCAAGGAGAGCCGTCGACCAACTTCCCTCACATCAGCCTTCTAAAAGCCAAAACTTCCAAGTAGGGCATACATCATATGCCTTCAAGCATAAAATATCATGTGGTCTCAGATCCGTTTCTCGGGTCAGCATACTGAGATGGATGATGTTTGGTCAAACTTCCTCAACTAGGTCGGGTCCATAGCATAGAGCTCCTCTAGTCGGCTTCTACAAATATTTGACTATGAGGAGACTTTTTCGCCAGTAGCCATGCTCAAATCCATCCGCAATATTCCCTCCATTGCCACATATTATGACTATGAGATTTGACAGATGGACATCAAGACTGCAATCTTGAATGGCAATCTTTATGAGTGTATCTATATAGTAGAACAAGAGGGTTTTATAGCCCAAAGTCAAGAGTAAAAGGTTTGCAAGCTGCAAATGTACATTTATGGACTCAAGCAAGCATCCCGATATTGGAACATAAGATTTGAGACCACGATCAAGTCTTATGATTTTGAGCAGAACATCGATGTGCCTTGTGTATACAAGCGCGTCGTTGACGGAAATGTGGTTTTTCTCATTTTATACGTCCATAAAATTTACTTATTGGGAATGATGTAAAAATATTATTGGACGTGAATATCTGGCTAGCTAACCAATTTCAAATAAAAGATTTGGGAGTGGCCAGTTATGTACTTGGGTTCTAGATTCTTTGGGATCATAAGAAATGATTGTTAACTATGTCTCAAGCATCCTATATCGACAAGATCCTTGTGCGATTTGGGATGCAGAATTCAAAGAAAGGAAATTTTCCTTATCGACATGGAATTCGTCAAAGGAACAATCTCCTATGACACCTCAAAGAGTTGAGTAAATGAGACATATCTCATATGCCACAACAGTTGGTAGTCTCATGTATGCTATATTATGCGTGAGATCGGACATCTGTTTAATAGTGGGAGTAATCAGTAGGTTTCAGTCTAACCCAAGATTGGATCATTGGGTGGCTGTGAAACATATTCTCAAGTATCTTAAGAGAACGAGAAATTATATGCTTGTATATTATGGTGAGGATATGATCCTCACGAGATATACATAGTTTGATTTTCAAACGGATGTCAATTCTAAGAAATCAACATCTAAATCAGTGTTTACACTAGGTTGTGGGGCCATTGTGTGGAGGATCATAAAGTAATCTTGTATTGCTGAATCCATCATGGAGGCTGAGTATGTAGTAACTTGCGAGGCAGCTAAGGAAGCTTTCTGGCTCCAAAAATTCTTGGCAGATAAAGAAGTTGTTGTTGGTGTACTATCGATTAGGAAATCTTCCGTGAGTCATTCAGTGTTTATCAAATATACACCTACATGTCTATACGAGTCTCCCGAGACTCATGGTTCATTGGGATAAACCATCAGACCAAGTCACGATATACGACATGTACTGGTCTCAACGCATGTGATATTTGATACTGGATCATAATACGCAATACTACGTATACTACGTCTGACAAAGATTATATATTCTTTTAAAGAATATTTCTGGAGAATTGGGTAGGCACAGTGCTTTGCTAGAAGCCAACCATGTCTTGTAAATCGGTAAGAACGTGGTACCGAGTACCACATATTCGGATAGTCCGATGGCCGTATTTACTGCCAACATATCCAGGGATCTCTTGGGTCTCTTCCCGAAGATTCACCGTTGAGATTTGACTCCAACAAAGAATTAATCTGGGATTAATTATGAAAGAGAAAATTAATCTGGGAATTAATTATCAAAGAGAAAGAATTAATCTGGGATTAATTGCATCGAGAATTTATCTAGGATTAAATTTGTCGAGAAGAGAGAACGCAATTAATTTGGAATTAATCGGTAAAATAAATTTAATAGTTAAATTGGATTTTTCTATTTAATTTATTTAATTGGGCTAAAATAATATATCACATATATTAATTGAAATTAGATTTCAACGCGAAATTAAATTTGATTTTAATTCAAGTGAATGAATTAATTTAGAATTAATTCGCGAGTGACTTTCGTAATAATTTTGCGACGCACTATTATTTATTTAAATTGGATTTAATTATGTCGCGACGGAAAATTAGTTTAATCGGATTAAGTGAACCCGAGCCCGAAGTGTGTGGAGCAAGGCACTTGAATTTTGAATTAAAGTAGGTCCCACCAACTTACATCACATGTCAATCAAGTGTCAACTTGAGTGAAGGAAGTGGTTAGAGGCATTAATTGCCATTATCCCTCCAACACACTTTGACTTTATTTTTTCCTTTTGGAAAAGATATACCACTTTTTGCAAGGCATAATTGGTAATATTTTTTTTTTTGGAAAAACATAACACAAAAACTTTTCTCTCTTTTTTCTCTATCTCTTGGCCGAATGTATGCTTCCATGGTGGGAAAATTTTCTTTCAATTTTTGTTCTTGCTAGCAGATCAAGGAGTGAATAAAGGTGATAGGGAAACTCACCCAAATGTTGGAAACACTCAAGAAAGCTTGGAGCTTCCACGGAAATGCATAAAAAGTTTTGAACTCATCCGATCAATGTGAGTATTTTCCGCAACTCTTTTGATTTTATTCACACATAAATCACTCGTAGACGATCTTGGCATGTTCTATGAACACTTACAGACCTATCTCAACATGGTTGAAACTCATGGAGCTCGTATTGACGAGCGTAGCCAGGTGACCATGATCATGAAAACTCTTCCGAAGAGTTTCCTAGAGTTTAAAAGAAACTATGTTATGAGGAAGTTGTCTTTTATATTGACTGAACTGCTAAATGAGTGCACCCATTCTGAGTCCATGCTGGTGGATCATCGTAAGCCCAATGGAGAGGAAAATATTGTAGAATATTCTAAATCTACAAAGAAAAAGAAGAAATGCTATGGGAAGGCTAAAACAAAGCCCATGAAGAATAACAAGAAAGCTCCAAGGATGTTAAGCCCAAAGGAAAGTGTTTCCATTGCAACAAGAATGGACATTGGAAAATGAATTGTCATAAATACATTGGTGAGATGAAAGACAAGAATGTCACAGGTACATACAATTTACTTATTATTGAATCTTGATTAGTGAAGGATGATAAATCTGCATAGATTGTTGATTCTGGAGCCACTAACCACGTTTGTTCTTCTTTGCAGCTACTTGATTCATGGAAGGACCTTGCTGAAGGTGATTACACCATGAGAGTCGGGATATGGGATGCCATTTCAGCAAGAGCATTGATAGTTTCTAGTTTAAATTTTTTTAAATAATGGTTATTTATGTTTGAACAATGTATTATATATTCATGGTTTTCGCAGGAATTTGATTTTTGTTCTAAACTTTTGAATGATGGTTTTCCCGTTTCATTTAATAGTAATTTGGTTATTATTAGTAGAAATGGATTAATTGTATGCACAAGAAGCTCTTAAGATAATTTATATGTGTTAAGGCCGTTAATATATAATTCACTGCTCAACCCTGAAATATTTAAGGCTGAAAAACCTAAAACAAAACCGAAAAAGATTTCTTATGATGACACATATCTGTGGCATCTTAGACTTTGTCATATTAGCCTTGACCTGATAGATAGGTTGATAAATAACGGAGCTTGAAACTAGTTAAAGCTTGGAACTCTACCAGTCTGGGAATCATGTCTAGAAGGAAAGATGACCAAGAGATCTTTTACTGGAAAAGGTATAAGAGCCAGTCAACCACTTAAGCTAATAGATTCGGACTTTCTGGACAGATGAATGTAAATTCCCGATGAGGTTATAAATACCTCGTCATATTTATTGACGATTATTCTAGATACGAGTATGTTTACCTAACGCAGTGCAAGTCATATAACTTTGAAAGTTCAAAGAGTATCGTGCTGAGTTTGAGAACCACTTTTGTAAGACGATCAAAACTTTACGATCGAATCATAAAGGAGAATACGTTGATAATATTTTGAGGAATTCTTAGTTGAACTTGGGATAGTATTCCAACTCACCACACCTGGAACACTACAGAAAGGAGAAATCGAACTCTACTAGACATGATAAGATCTATGTTTAGTTATTGTTCAATGCCTAGTTTATTATAACGATATGCATTGCAAACAAAAATGTATATCCTTAATGTAGTTCCATCTAAATCTGTTCCTAAGACTCTCTAAGAGTTGTGGAGTGGTCGTAAAGTTAGTTTACGATATTTACGCATATAGGGGTGTCTAACACATTTGCTGAAGAGTTAGACTACCAAGTTGGAGCCATATTCTCAGGTGGGCCAATTTGTAGGCTATCCTAAGGATACTAGAGGTGGGTTCTTTTATAGTCATGCTAATAACTAAGTGTTTCTGTCGATAAACACTACATTTCTTGAGGAGGACTATATAAGAGAGGTAAAAGCTCGAAGT
This sequence comes from Zanthoxylum bungeanum, assembly GCA_019454045.1. Lineage (NCBI taxonomy): Eukaryota > Viridiplantae > Streptophyta > Magnoliopsida > Sapindales > Rutaceae > Zanthoxylum > Zanthoxylum bungeanum. Next base: position 17,634 of record SKCR01016284.1, on the reverse strand, counting down.
GAGTGTTACTCGAGGAGTTACTTGCTAATTCGACCAGAACACCATCGTCAACAATTGTTGACAGAAACATAACACTTTTGACATCTGAGCGTCATATGTAAGTATGTTAGAATGATCTGCCACTTATACGTAATGGGAGGATTGTACGACATCCTGATCACTATCTAGGAGTTGAAGAGGCACAAGTTGTCGCATCTAGTGATTGTGAAGATGATCCATTGACCTATCATAGTACAATGGATGATTCAGATAAAAAGGATTGGCTTAAATCCATGAACCTTGAGTTGGAGTCTAAGTACTCCAACTTAGTTTGGGAACTTGAAGACCAACCTGATGGGGTAAAACCCATAGGTTGAAAGTGTATCTACAAGAGAAAGAGGGGAATAAATGGGAAGGTACATACCTTCAAGGCTTGGCTAGTGGCCCAGAGTTATTCCCAGAAAGAGGGAGTTGACTTTGAGGAGACTTTTTCACCAGTAGCCATGCTCAAATGCATCCGCAATATTCTCTCCATTGCCACATATTATGACTATGAGATTTGACAGATGTACATCAAGACTGCAATCTTGAATGGCAATCTTTATTTATGTATCTATATAGTACAACAAGAGGGTTTTATAGCCCAAAGTAAATAGTAAAAGGCTTGCAAGCTGCAAAGGTACATTTATGGACTCAAGTAAACATCCCGATCTTGGAAGATAATATTTGAGACCACGATCAAGTCTTATGATTTTGAGCAGAACATCGATGTGCCTTGTGTATACAAGCGTGTCGTTGACGGAAATGTGGTTTTTCTCATTTTATACGTCCATAAAATTTACTTATTGGGAATGATGTAAGAATATTATTGGACGTGAATATCTGGCTAGCTAACCAATTCCAAATAAAAGATTTAGGAGAGGCCAGTTATGTACTTGGGTTCTAGATTCTTCGAGATCACAAGAAATTATTGTTAACTATGTCTCAAGCATCATATATCGACAAGATCCTTGTGCGATTTGGGATGCAGAATTCAAAGAAAGGAAATTTTCCTTATCGACATGGAATTCGTCAAAGGAATAATCTCCTATGACACCTCAAAGAGTTGAGTAAATGAGACATATCTCATATGCCACAACAGTTGGTAGTCTCATGTATGCTATATTATGCGTGAGATCGGACATCTGTTTAATAGTGGGAGTAATCAGTAGGTTTCAGTCTAACCCAAGATTAGATCATTGGGTGGCTGTGAAACATATTCTCAAGTATATTAAGAGAACGAGAAATTATATGCTTGTATATTATGGTGAGGATATGATCCTCACGAGATATATGGACTCTGATTTTCAAACGGATGTCAATTATAAGAAATCAACATATGAATCAGTGTTTACACTAGGTTATGGGGCCATTATGTGGAGGATCATAAAGCAATCTTGTATTGAATCCATCATGGAGGCTGAGTATGTATTACCTTGCGAGGCAGCTAAGGAAGCAGTCTGGCTCCAAAAATTCTTAGTAGATCTGGAAGTTGTTCCAGATATGGAGAAACCACTCGGACTTTGTTAGGATAATAGTGGTCCAGTGTTGAATTCCAAAGAACCAAGAATCCACAAGCGAGGAAAACACATAGAGAGAAAATATCATCTCACAAGGGAGATAGTGTAGAAAAGAGACATTTTGTTTCATGAAGATTTCATCCGTAAAGAACCTAGTTTATCCGTTTACAAAAACCTTGTCGACTAAGGTGTTTGAAGGTCACCTAGAGGGTCTAGAATTACATGATATATCCCATTTGGTCTAGTTCAAGTGGAAGATTGTTGAGATATATGCCCAAGAGCTTCATGTATTATAAACAGAGTTATTGGTTATGAAATAAAAGATGCATTATTCATTTATCAAAATATTTGATTTAAATCGCATATTAAAAATTATCAAGTTTAACCTTGATTACTCATGTGCCTTCCGACTTAGTGTAAGGGTGTCATACACAAAAGGATTTAAATTTGAAGTTAGTAATCTAAAATAGACCATAGAGAGCAAACAAAACGTGTACTTTGTTTGTGGTTTATCTATAGCTGCGGTCCATTATATAATTTTATAGCGACCTTGATCCGGGATCATCCATGTGGTGACATGAGAATGGAGGCACCTTATATGATGTGATCATATAGGAAAGGACCTAGATAGAAATGAGTTTATTATAATATCAGTTAAATGAAGAAATTTATTTCAATGTACTAGATGGTCATATATGGATTGATTTGAATTCTGAGTGTATTGTGAATTCCTGCATGGCAGGCCATGTCCTTTGATTTATAAATGTGAGGATGGTGTAGCAATTCCGACCAATAGCTATGTACTTTGGAACATGGTTTAGTGTGTAATTGGGGATGTTTTATTGGGGTGGGCGCAGCGGAAGGGCGCGACATACCATTTTAACGTACCTTGAGGATTCACCTGCTATACTAATTTCAGTAATTTGTCTCCTCGATTTCGTTTATGCTACAAATCTACTAAACCACCCATACCCCTGGCTTAGGCTGATACTAAGAAACCTTTGTTGCTACATCCTTCTATTTTTTTACTTAGTATTTTCTTCTATCATCTCGACAGATTCATTTCCAACTGTTTACTAGTTGACCTTTTTATCTTCCCTCTTGCTCTGTTCTAGTCTTGGGACTCGTCTGGCCTATGTCTCTACTTCCTTATTCGAAGGATATCATTTCTTATATTCCTTTAGCCACGTCTATCACTACTCTTTTATATTTTAGTCATTACTTGACCATTAATTTATCTTTGTGCCGCTCTATTGAATAACTTCTTTCTTAACACCTTTACTCAGAGTTGTCAGTCACTCTTATTCCGTTATTAAGCTATGCCTGAAGATCTTATGTTCCGATCTTCTTTCACTATTCTTTCATTTATTCCTGGGAGTATCTTAAGGCAACCTTCAAGGTTCATCACTCCTACTTTTATTGAATGTGGGTTGGGAGGGTGGTGATTGTCCTGTAGTCTATCGCTGGTGGTGTTTTACCTGGCTAAATTACTATAGTTGCTTATGCTGCTCATCTATAAGCTTATGACTATTTGGTTTACATGTCTGGTGTTGGCTCCCCCACTATAGAACTACTGCTAACAACTATCTGAATTTCATGATTCAGTTTTACTACTAATTTGTTTTCCAATTTCAATGATACCACCTCTTATTGTGAGCCTTCATAAGGTTCATACTCTCTCAAACTCCTACCATCATCCTCTGTTATTCTTCATTGCTAAGTTTTGTTATGTTACTTGACTTCCCTTCTCATCTTAGTTCCTTGAAATTTTTATTTCCCCTGGAAACTCCATCATCTTCAATTGCTTTGGACATCTCTTCCAAATTTCTTGATTCGGGTGGTATTCTCATCTAGTTCTTCTTTCTTAATACAACGAGATTCTTATAAGTCATATACCATAATCTCGAGAGTCGCTCTCTCTGGTTACTTCGCTCATTTGAGTCTTTACTTCCTCAATGGATTCCAGTTAAACGATGTCTTCTAGATTTGACTTGATTTACTATGACTTCAACTATTCTATCTTATATAGAATTTTGGCATCTCGTGATTTTTATCTATGTTTTGTTGTACTTATTGGTTCAACCTTCTAGGCGCCTCATAATCCATCTATTATGTCAAGTACTATTCTTTACTTGTTCTTCCTCTTACTAGGTTCTAAGTTAGGAATAAATACATGCTTACATGTCTGGTTAGGTGTCTAAATACTTACCATATTCGGGGCTATTGAAAGGAAGAAATTATGTCCATACTGCTGGAAACTTAATTGACTAATCCGCGCCTTAGGGTTTCTTACTTGTTATTAATCATCCCAAGGTCTTCACTTACATTACTGTCTCCAAACTACATTACCAATGTTACTATACGTACCAAATTCTCTTATCACTTCATGTTTCCTACTTACTATTTTCATATCATATTTCTTTGCTCTATGCCATGCTACTGAGGCTAATGGTGGTTCGTTTTTCTGACTACTTCCTAGACCTATGCTCTCTGCTCTTGCTATAAATCACAACTATAGCGCTCTATTCAACTATTCATACTGGTACTCTTGTCACTCTTAAATATCTCCAACCTCACAGGTCTATTCTTTTATACTTCCACATATTTCTGATGGCTTTGGGCTGATCTATAGGTTCCTATATGTTTAAATCTACTTTGGGGACTTCTACTAGTACTGCAAGCCTCGTGCTGACTTGCCTAGATCATTGGACTATACTGAGTTCTCTTCTTCATATCTTTTTAAGCTTCTTGAGTTCTTTTATGGATTATCTATCTTTCAAGGTTTTCTGTTTCTGTTCTTAGAGTAAACTCTCATCGGGCTCCCTTATAATTATTTTTATTTATACTGGTAGAGGATAAGGCAAGTATCTCACATCTCAACGGATATCGATATCCTTGTTCTGGTACCCGGTGTCCTGTTAGAGTCTATTACTCATGTAAGATAGGTATGAGCTAGGCTATATTAGGACAACTTCATTGACTGGCATCACCGATGGGTAAGGATCTGGGTAGGTCAGGGCCTTGTCTATTGGATCATTTGGTTAGGGCAACCAACCATTTTTATGATGTCATTTATCTTATTTTCCTTTGGGCTTGGGTTTGGGGAATCTAGAATCTCTGCATTCTTATGGCATCTCATATCTATTAGAAGCCTCCACGACTAATCCTAATTTATTGCTTCTTCCACCTTATGGTTGTCTTTGGTTATAGGGGAACTCACTATCTATATGAGGTGCTCAAGAGCTATTGGATATGCTTGGAAGAATTTTCTGAGGAGGAAAGGAATTTTGCTTGAAGGGAAGAAACTTTACTTAGGCCTATTCGGCACTTTACTCTTGTTCAGGCTTGCTATACTCTTCTTTACTACAAGTTCTAGTGTTATCTTTTACTTTTCTTATAAATCTCTCTTTCTACTCCATTGAGTAACTTTTCTTAGATCTTTACTATTTAATTTCATAGATTGTTCTGAACTTCTAGTGATAAGCCAAGATAACTACCGGGGAATTCTCAACTTGGATCTGGAGTATAGTTGTTTTCGTAAGGAATACTATTCAAATAGTCTAGGAAGGCTTACTAACATGTCTATAGATCTTGAGGATGTACTCGAGGATCGAACACTGGAGAGGTAGTGCCTCGCATATGAGTATCCCGAACATACTACATATACAAAACCCCAACACTCTACCAAATGCAATCACTGACTCCATAGACCATGCTATGATACCATCTTTGTAATATCCCCGATCTGGTAGATGCTACCGGCATGGAATAGGCCGTACTATTCCACTGAGCCTTTGGCTTTCTAACTATAAACTACACTATCACACTTTTCTCAATCAAAATCTTATGTAGCGGACCAATGCCTAAACTCATCAACATGAAATAGAAACTTAATATTAATAATTGTATACTTTGTAACACTTGATTACAATGACTACCACATAACCCAAGACAAATACATGACTTCTACTTTACTCTGACTGGACTCTCACTCTTTATGACTTGAACTGGTGGACTCCATAACCTAGTGATTGCATCAGTATCCGTCCTCAGGAGCTCGTCCTCCGAGAATACCTGCAAAACAAGAAAACTAGAGTGGGGGGGGGGTTAGATCATTGTACCATCTAAGTGAGTGGATAAAAACTGAAATACTGTTGTAAAATTATTTGGTTCGAAAACAAAAGTTCAGGAAATAGCTTTATTTGAAAACTCTTTTTCTGTCTGAAAACTATGGGTTTCTTTCTGAAAATCTCTTCTGAACTTATTCTGTAAAACATATCTTTCTGAAAGTTCTTATAAAATTGTTGTTTTCTGAAAACTTTCTTTTCTAAAAACCTTTCCTGAAAACTGTATCTGAAAACTATTCTGAAATATGTATTTGTTTCTGAAAACCTGACGTATGGGGCGTTACGTATCGACGTCCCCCAAGCCACTGAACAAGAACTGGGGGTGCGGATCTATGCTACCCTCCAAGCTCTGAAACTAGGATTTAGGGGCATCTGTCATCCCTAGTCCTGAACTAGGATCTGGGGGCATTACGTATCGTCGTCCCCCAAGTCCTCTACATGTGCACATGTACTCTCCGTCAATTCTGTTGGACAGTTATGATCCATAGCATCACTATTTGTACAGATCATGGTGTTGTTGTACAAATTAACTATGTGACTAAGGAAATTGCCCTTTTATCATTTGTAATTAGATTACCAAGATGTATAAATGATAGAAGGTCCTTATGATTAGTTTCAGATTGAGATGATATGAGACAGTATCAATCCAGAAAGGTTTAATCATTAATTATCCATAGTCGTAGTATTATCGAGATTGGACATCGATAATGCGGAATAGACTAGTATTACACTTGTGCGCGTTGTGGGAGCATAACGATATAGTTCTCATATATTTGGGTATAGGATACTCATGCAAGTGTAATAGGAGGTTGTGTTTACCGATGGTACGGGAACAGATTCCCTCTGGATAGACCCCTCGGAATTCCGTTGGTAGTATGACTATTTGTGTATGGAAGTCCGAATCAAGGTAGGTGTATTTGGTCTTAACCTGAGACTTGCACCGCTAATACTTGCGACAATCAATATGCTTTGGTTTTGGTCGTCCAGGGCTTTAACAGGTTCTGTGTACGCCTCTTCTGGGTATATTGAGAATCGTAGTGTATTGGGTGTGATGTCGAGACGGAAGTATCACTCCAGTCATAGTGGAGATGATGATCACGTAGGATACGAAACTGGTTCTCTTATATGCTACAGCTATCAGGATATTATGACTAGGTCATGTTTATCCGATTATAGAGACTAGTTACCAGAGATCCGATATGTGATTCGTATGGGGCAGACACATTTCCAGCCCCAGGCCTTGCACGTGACATCCGATACTGGATCAAAATACGCAATACTACATATACTACGCCTGATATAGATCACATATTCCAGTAAGAATATTTCTGGAGAAAATTAATAGAGAGAACGATTTTATCTAGGATAAAATATTATTTAAAAGAGAGAGAACGATTAATTTGGAATTGATCGATAAATTAATATATTCGATATATTATACAAAATTGGATTTCGACGCGGAATTAAAATTAGATTTTAATTCGGGCGAACGAGTTAATTTAGAATTAATTTGTTAGCGACGTGAATAGTAATTTTGCTAGGCATAATTATTTAATTACGTCGCAATGGAAAATTCGTTAATTCGGAATTAGCGAACCCGAGCCCAAGAGTGTTTGCGGAAGCACTCGTATTTCGAATTCAAGTGCGGCCCATGAGTCACTTCAAGCGTCACATCACTTGTCACTTTAAAGTTGCTTTAACTTGATGGGTTTTGGTGGAGTTGGTAGAGACTTGAAACACACTCTAATTTGAAAGGTTTGAATAACTATTACCAAATCCACTTTTGTTATATCATTAATTGATTTTTGGAAAATCATAACCAACACACATTCTCTCATTCTTCTCTCCTCTCTCACGGTCTTGGACCACATTTCCTTCTCCAAATTTTGGCAATTACCGAGAACAACAAGAAGGGAAATAGAAATTTTGTGGCAAAATTTCAAGAGTGCTAGCACACATTCGGGGTCTTGCGAAGGTGATAGGGAAACCCACCCGTGGGCATGGAATCACAACACGAAGCTTGGAGCTTGGTGAACTACCATGGCCGAAAATGGAGCTCAAAATCTTGAAAAAAGCTGAGAGTTCAAGGAGCGAAAGCTTGAAGAATATTTGTCGTTCCTCGCATCGCAAAGCCGATCCTTGTAAGTATGATTCCGCCATGCTTTTACGAGTATTCACATATATGTTTCTTGCTTGAAATCGATCCCGGGACTTAATAGAAACCCAACAATGGTATCTCGAGCCATTTTGAGCATGAAATGAATTTAGGGTAAAATATGGGTAAAATCAATTTGAGCATGATTTGATAAAATTAATTGACTGAGTATGCTTGAATGATGTTGTATTGAAGTTGTATATGATCAATTTCATGAAAAGTTGATTGGATCAATTTTTGCCCAAAATTTAGGCTTGCCCGAATATGAATGTTTGCCCTAAGTCATGGTATTTTTTTATTTTCATCATTGGATGAGTTGAAATCACTTGGATAATGTTGATTTAGGATTTAATTGGATTAAAACCGAATCGGACAAAGAAATCCCCATAATGCCGTGACATTGAAGCATGAAAATGATGTGATTTTTTGATTCAAATGTGTTGGACATATGTTGATGATAATGAGCATAATTAATTGTGTAAATTAGTGTTTTGGAAATATTAATTTGAGTAATTAATTATGGCATACACTTTGGTTAATTTAATTATGAAATTTGGAATTTTGAAATTAAATTAATTGGGCCAAATTTGGAATGGGGCTTGTAAAGTTATAATTGGGCTTAATGGGCTTGGTTGGGCCAAGTTTGGTTTAGGCTAATTGGTTGGATCCAATTGGGCCCAAAACCATATCCATAAAGTCCAATTATGACTTAATGGACCTTTAATATTAATTGGGCCTAATGGGCCTAAATTGGTTTCTTGGCAAACAAGGGTGATTCCTTAAATGGGCTGTGGTATTTGGGTTTGACCCATATTGACCAAAAGTCCATGCCTTATGAAATTAATTAAAATCCCATTGGACTTTAATTAAATTAACATTGGATGTTAATCGGGCTTTGAGACCCGTAACGATTAGATTTAGAATCTAAGTCGCAAAAGGCACATTAGAAAGTGTAATATTTAATTTGGAATTAAATAAAAAAGTTAGTATTAAATACAAATTAAATTGAATTTAATGTTGTAGTTTAATATAATTCGAGAATTCGTACTTTGAGTACTTATTCCCAAAACGAGTTTGACTCGCACAAAATCAAATCGTTGTTTGAACATTGGATGGTCATTAAATTCAGATTAATTAATTGGATTAGATTGCTTGATAACATGCTTGTGTGAATACATAGATGCGATGTATGAATAATGTATATTGGATGGATATTAGATGGGTGAGGGCAATTTTGGAAATTGTTGTAATAAATTTAGAATTTATTAATTGGACCTTCGTGTCCAGCCTATTACCTCCTGACTCTGTGTATTTCTCTTCTCACCTATTCCCCTCAATGTAAATGAGGTTTCTTTAGAAGTGTTATGTAATCGGGTAGAAGTAATACTTTTGCTAGCGGGAGAGAGGAAATGGAGAGATTTGTTCTAGGAACAATGTGTTTAAATATCCATCAGCATATCATTATTATATTTACTTACGCGCCTTATTATGTGTTTAGAATGCATGTTTAAGGGTGTATGATGATGAGACCTTAACAAAGATAATTAATTGGTTACCAATTACGCGAAAAACCCTCACTACATATTAAGCGTTTTTCCTTCCATTGAGTGATTCTTACTCAAGATCCAAGACTGGCACTGGTTTGTTGGCCAAATTCAAGACCTTTGTCCGTCGCGGATGTGTTTGAATCATGAAGGCTTTGTTCCATATCGGTGTCTTGTCCAAGTTGTGATTTTTTGGCCAAAGTCAAGATCACTTCTTGTCCATCGACATTGATTTCGAAGCTTTCCAAGGTCAATGGGTTCCGCTTAACTGGGATCATTAAGTTTGTTGTGCCAAAGCCAAGGCTTAATTGATTCAGAGGAAAAAAGGTTAGGGAATATATTGGATATATTGGCATATATAAGATATATATTTCGGACTTGGATGTCCACCTACTGGATCTAGGAATTGGATGGGATCCAATTGATCTTAGAGATCTACCTAGTTAATTATCATACAATTTGTTGGCCAAAGTCAAGATTGTGTGTTATTTAACGGGATTCTAGCCCACTAGGAAACAAGGTTTCCCGAGTACTCAATAGAGGGTTAGAGGCTCGCCGAAAAATAGTGGGAGGCAAGTATTAAATTTGCAATATTCGTTTAGTTACTTGCCATACGCGCTCATTTCAATTTTTCGTCATGTAAATTAATATATTAGTTGGACTGATATTTAATGTTGTTTTAATAAAACAGTTGGACTGTATTCAAACTATTTCATTATAGTTGATTATATAATTGGATTATAGTAATCAATATATTTGAATTAACTACTTCAATTAATAGTTGATTTTATAATTGGATTATAATAATCAATATAATTGAATTTAACCTATTAAATTATAGTTGATTATATAGTTAGACTATAGTAATCATTATAATAAATAGTACCTAAAATCGTTGATTAAATAGTTGGACTATTAGAATCAAGATAATTGAAAGATTAGTGTTTAAAATATAAACCTGGGTGAAAATATTTTAAACGACTTTAATTTTCAAATTGGGAATAAAATTTCAGGATAGTCCTTGAAATCGAGAAGTTACTTTATTTGATATAGTGACGTCTCGGGCCTAAGCTCGGAGTTGAGCAAATAGTAGACCATGATATTTGGAATATTCATGTGATGATAACTTTAGTGCTTAATCCATTATGCTTGCCGCAAAGAATCCTTAATTTCTTAATCAGAACTAAGGATTAGATCCTTATAGTATGATATTGACATTGAAGGATCTTTATAGATCTATCCTTAGATCTTAGAGGTACTGAATTGCAATAGTAAACTCTTGGAGAGTTAATGGCTATTCTAAAGGAGACAAAGCCAGAGTTTGCAATAAGGCAAGAAGCGCAAGACGCATCTTATTTCGACATCCCAGATGGCCAAGGCTTGGCCAAAGGCTTCTGGAGTGTGGAAAAAGGGGCAAAGGAAAAATCGTTATAATCGTCTGGGAAGACAAAGGACATATCCCAAAATGTCTGCCTAAATTGTGGCAAACGGGGTCACTGGAAGCGTGAATGTCGTATGGACAAAGCAAACATGAAGGAATTGAAGAGGGGCAAGGCTCCGGCTTCAAATATGTTTGTTATAAATATGTTCACTACTAATATTAAAATTGGATTTTAGATACTGAGTGTGGTACATAAATATATGCATTGATGTGCAGAATTTGCTGGTAAGCAGGATACTGAATTCAGATGAGATTGATCTGCGAATCGGAAACGGGACGAGAGTCGCTGTTTTAACCGAAGAAACCTAAGTTTAGGAACTACCATTCGGGTGTGTACTTAAATTAGGAAACTATTTCAATGTAACTAGTTTGACTAGAAACATTATCTCTATATCAGAGTATAATCCGTTGCGGATATACCTTTATATTCTAGAACACTAAAGTGTTTTATTTTATAAAGATGATATTGAGATAAACACATTCGATGTGAATAACAATATTTATATTTTGAATATAAATGAATCTCAAACGTATAACATGAAAAACAAATAGCTCAAACTGATATAATCAGTTGAGACTTATAAGTGGCATTGTTGTCTGGGACACAATTAACAAGACTCGTATATCCACACTTTCGGAGAGTGGGTACTAGGACAAATTTGATTCTATTCAAATGATGTCTACGAATCTAGTTTATTGGGCAAAGTGCCTAAAACACCTTTACTTGGTAAAAGTGTAAGTGCCACCGATCTATAAGCCTCGTTCATAGCGACATAAGTGGGCCCATGTCTAGCTAGGCTAGAGGTGGATATGAATGTTTCGTGACCTTTACGGATGTGGCATCGCGATATGGTTATGTGTTTCTTTTGAAACACGGATCAGAAACTTTTGATATAATCAAAGAGTTTCGACACGAAGTAGACAGACAGATCGGCTAAAGTATTAAACCGTCACGGTCAGACCATGATGAAAATACTTAAGCGATAAGTTTCTCAAATACTTGAAAGAGTATAGTATTCTTTCAATAAGGACTCCTCCCGGAACACGTCGGTTTGACGGTGTGTCCGAACGGAGAAACCGAATTTTGTTGCACATGATTAGGTTAATCATGAGTCACTCTGAGCTACCATTTCCTTCAAGGGATAAGCTTTAAACAGTGCAAAACTTATTTTGAATAAGGTTCCATAAAATCTGTTTGACAGATTTCATATTAGATATGAACAGGAAATCTGTTTCTCATTCCTGTAGATTTGGGAATGCTAGGCATATGTTTGGATGATACCAAACTAGAACCCAAATCAGATAAGTGCCTAAGTTGTAGGTTGTCATGGGGAAACCAAAGTATAGTACTTATACATCTCACAAGAGAACAATGAAATTGTTGCTCACCATGCGGTTTTCCTAAGAGGAATACCTATATGTTGTGGTAAGTGGGAGGAAAGTAAAACTCGATGAAAATCTGAGTAATACTATCCCAGGCACCGATTCCTTAATGGAACACAAATAGTTCATCAAGGATGAAACTATACCTATAATCTTCGAATACACAAAAACCACGTAAGTCAGAGAGAGTCAGAAAACAACCTGGGAGGTATAGGTTTCTGATCTCACCTCATAAAGATGTCAATCTTATTAAGGAATACGAACTGACTACGTATGAGGAAGTGTTACAAGGTATTGACTCCCTATTATGGCAAAGTACCATGAAGTCCGAAATGGATTCCATGTAAAATAACTAAGTTTGGACACTAGTTGTTGTACCGAAAGGCATTGTGCCTATTGGTACTATATAAGTCTTCAAGGAAGACATACATGGAAGGCAACATACCAACGTACTAAGCTAGGCTTGTAGCGAAAAGGTATCGTTATCAACATTGTGTCGATTACGACGAAACCTTTTACTCGTTGCCATTGTTAAATCCATTTGGATAATGCTTACTGAAGTTGCATATTTCAATTATGAAATATGGCAGCTGAATGCCAAAACCGCTTTCCTTAACGGAAACCTTTTGGAGGATGTTTACAACATCCTGACGATTTTGTCGTACCAAAACGAGCAAACAAGTTTGTGAGTTAATTCGATCCATGAATGGATTGAAGCAAGCATATCGTTTTTGGAATTATCATTTTGATGTAAGCATAATGGTTTATGATTTAATTCAAAACGAAAATGATTCTTGTGTATATAAGAAGGTTAGTGGGAGCGCACTAACAATGAATGTCCTAAGTAATGATGATATGTCATTTCTTGGAAATGATATTCCCATAATACAATCGGTGAAAGCTTGGCTTTCATGAAAATTCTCCGTAGAATTCTTGGGAGAGACAACCTTTATTCTAAGAATAAAGATCTACTGGGATAGATCTCAGAGTTGTTGGTACTCTCCGAGAACTTGTATATTGAAATAAATGTACGCGACCTGATGTCTCATACGCTTTGAGCATATGGAGTCACAATCAGGCCAATCCAAGTGATAGTCACTGGATTAATGTTACTATGGAGAATGAGAACTTGAAGTGACTGGGTTCACTGGTGCAAGTTTCCTAACCGATAAAAACGACTATAAGTCATAATAACGGTACTATACAATTTGAATAATGGAACAGTGAGCTAGAAATCTTCCATGCAAGATATTGTTACCGAATAAACAACAAAACTGGATTATTGATGCAGCTGAGGTAGCAATAGAAGCCTTTTGGATCGATAATAATCCTAATTAGATTAGGAGTAGTTCTGTTAGCAGCTAAGCTAGGCTTCGGCATAGGCTAAAGAATTAATGGTCTCATCAACGATCCAGATATATACTTCAATTATTCATCTGATTCGTTCGGATCATACATCATGGCGATGTGATGATCGAATAAATCGCATCAGATGATAACCATGCAAATCCACTGACGAAAGCATTTTCTCAGAAGAAGTTTGAGCGAACCGAACATAGTTCAAGTGTAGGACACTTGAGTGATTGGCTATAGGCCAAGTGGGAGATTGTTGGACAGTTATGACCCATAGCATCACTATTTGTACAGATCATGGTGTTGTTGTACAAATTAACTATGTGACAAAGGAAATTGCCCTTTTTATCATTTGTAATTAGATTACCAAGATGTATAAATGATAGAAGGTGCTTATGATTAGTTCCGGATTGAGATGATATGAGATAGTATCAATCCATAAAGGTTTAATCATTAAATATCCCTAGTCGTAGTATTATCGAGATTGGACATCGATAATGCAGAATAGACTAGTATTACACTTGTGCGCGTTGTGGGAGCATAACGGCATAGTTCTCATATATTTGGGTATAGGATACTCATGCAAGTGTAATAAGAGGTTGTGTTTACCGATGGTATGGGAACAGCTTCGCTCTGGATAGACCCCTCGGAATTCTATTGGTAGTATGACTATGTGTCTATGGAAGTCCGAAGCAGGGTAGGTGTATTTGGTCTTAACCTGAGACTTGAACCGCTAATACTTGCGACAATCAATATGCTTTGGTTTTGGTCATCCAGGGCTTTAACATGTTTTTTGTACGCCTCTTCTGGGTATATTGAGAATCATAGTGTATTGGGTGTGATGTCGAGATGTAAGTATAACTCCAGTCATAGTGGAGATGATGATCACGTGGGATACCGAACTGGTTCTCTTATATGCTATAGCTATCGGGATATTATGACTAGGTCATGTTTATCCGATTATAGAGACTAGTTACCAAAGATCCGATATGTGCTTCGTACGGGGCAGACACATTTCCAGCCCCAGGCCTTCCACGTGACATCCGATACTGGATCAAAATACGCAATACTATGTATACTATGCCTGATATAGATAACATATTCCAGTAAGAATATTTCTGGAGAATTGGGTAGGCACGGTGCTTTGCTAGAAGCCAACCATGTCTTGTAAATCGGTAAAAACGTAGTACTAGGTACGTACGTGTTCGGATAGTCCGACGACCGGATTTACTGTCAACATATCTGAGGATCTCATGTGCCGCTTCTCGAAGATTCACTGATGACGTATGACTCGCACTTTATTAATCTATGATTAATTAATAGAGAGAGAAAATTAATCTGAGATTAATTGCGGAGATATTTTATCTAGGATAAAATATTATTTAAAAGAGAGAGAACGATTAATTTGGCATTGATCGATAAATTAATATATTCGATATATTATACGAAATTGGATTTCGACGTGGAATTAAAATTATATTTTAATTCGGGCGAACGAGTTAATTTAGAATTAATTCGTTAGCGACGTGAATAATAATTTTGCTAGGCATAATTATTTAATTACGTCGCAATGGAAAATTCGTTAATTCGGAATTAGCGAACACGAGCCCCGGAGTGTTTACGGATGCACTCGCATTTAGAATTCAAGTGCGGCCCATGAGTCATATCAAGCATCACATCACTTGTCACTTTAAAGTTGCTTTAACTTGATGGGTTTTGGTGGAGTTGGTAGAGACTTGAAACACACTCCAATTTGAAAGGTTTGAATGACTATTACCAAATCCACTTTTGGTATATCATTAATTGATTTTTGGAAAATCATAACCAACACACATTCTCTCATTCTTCTCCCCTCTCTCACGGTCTTGGACCACATTTCCTTCTCCAAATTTTGGCAATTGCCGAGAACAACAAGATGAGAAATAGAAATTTTGTGGCAAAATTCCAAGAGTGCTAGCACACATTCGGGGTCTTGCAAAGGTGATAGGGAAACCCACCAGTGGGCATGGAATCACAACACGAAGCTTGGAGCTTGGTGAACTACCATGGCCGAAAATGGTGAAGAAAGCCGAGAGTTCAAAGAGCCAAAGCTTGAAGAATTTTTGTCGTTCCTCGCATCGCAAAGCCGCTCGTTGTAAGTATGATTCCGCCATGCTTTTACGAGTATTCACATATATGTTTCTTGCTTGAAATCGATCCTGGGACTTAATAGAAACCCAAAAAATTCCATAACTGAATCAAGTTACATACTGAGGTGGGTTTTTCCCCCATGCCTTGAAAAATCATAAAACTAGACTTTGAAAACATTTTTTTCTCAAATGTAAATTAAAACTTCATCTTTTATAGAATAACTGTAATAAAATCAACTAACACCCTAGAAGCGTGAAAATAAGTCTTATATAGAAAATAATGTAATAAAAGTCAACTTTAAAGAAAGTGTCCACTCACTGTTTTGGAGTTCCGCTAGCATTTTTTCACTTCGCTGGAGAAACTTGTGGTTCCTGCGATGATCTATCATCGATTGTTTCGATTAGAAAATGGACTAAGAATATATAGATCGGAATCAAGCTAAGTTTGCTTATTCAAGTAAGTGCTATCACTTTGAGGCATAAAGTACTTATATCATGATGTAATATATACATACATGTTGATACGAGACTCTTAGGGTGGCTTCTAACACGTTGGGGTGGAACTGGAATGAATTAAAAACTAATTTGGGGAAATTTTGATCTTGTGTCGCGATGCAAAGATTCTAGAAACGGTTCTAAATTTTCAATTACGTGTCGCGACGCGAACCCATTTCGCACCGCGATGCGAACCTGATTTCCAGGTCCTACACTTGCTTTCTCAAGCCTAACTTTCCTAAATGCATCTTTATAACTTCTATATCAATTTTATTACATAAACCATTTCGTTAGACCTCAAATTAATCATCCACAACCCTATCAATATCTCATTTAATACCAATTTACATCTATTCTATTAGCTTCACTTATTTTTACGCAAAATTTAACAAGATGGCGGTTTTCCCCAATCACCATTTTTTAGCACAACAACCAGTCAATCATAATCATACTTAATCTCTCAACATACTACAATTATCAAATCATTAAAACTCAAAGTATTTCAATTTGGGTAATGATTTTCTTACCTATTTTTCTTTGATTTTCTTCATCTTTCAAGCCTTCCAAGGAGGTCAATGGTCTCCTTGCTTCATTTTCTCCATTTGGCGCTCGGGAGGAAGGGAGGAGGGGAGAAGGAGGAGAAGGAGGAGGAGGAGGCGGCGAGGAGGCGACAAGGAGGCGGCAGCGGAGTGGAGGAGGCGCGGAGAAAGAGGAAGGAGGCTGAGGAGACGGAGACGGCGGAGGAGGAGGATGCGATTGAGGAAGGAGGAGGCTTCGGAGTCTTCAGGAGGATGAGAGGCTGATTAGGAGGAGGAGGAGCAGCGGAGGAGGCGGCGGATGGGCTTCGGCGGCTTAGGGAGCGAGTAGGATGAGGATGTGAGGCGTCTTATTCTTCTTATTCTTCTTCTTCTTCTTCGTCTTCTTCTGCGTCTTCTTTTCTTAGCTTTTCTGTCTTCTGCTTCTTCTTCTTCTTCTTAGGATTATGTTATTCTTCTATTCTTAGTCTTCTTAGTCTGCTGATTCTTTTATCTTCTTCTTCTTCTTCTTCTTCTTAGTCTTTAAAAAATTTTCAATTCGGAAGTTGTAGGTGAGTTTGTATGAGAAGGTTATGTCCCAAATAATATGAGCTGTATGGAATAGAACATCATATAATTTTATATCGGAATTTCGAAAAAAATTATCGATTAATCTATAGACTCGCTTTTTGGTCTAGGTTCGATTCCGAATTTGAGAGAATATTCAACATGAAAGTTTTAGATCTTCTTTATAGATTTATGGCGATAAAAAATTCTCAAAAATTGAACATTGTATGAAAAAGTATGACCAAAATTCTATAGATTAATTGGTATGGAATAGAAAAATAATTTCGTATTGGAACTTCAAATGATTTATCGAATGTCCAAAAAAAAATAATTTCGCAAGTCCATAGATATTCATCATGATTTATATCATGTATTATGTCATCTATA
>SKCR01016283.1:0-52119 GCA_019454045.1 Zanthoxylum bungeanum | reverse complement strand
TACCGCCTATATGGTCGGTTGGTAATATCACGCAAAGTTAATATATTATAATAAGAGAGATATCTAAAAAAGTAGTAATAAAAGTGGATCCTCTAACCCCAACATTTTCTTTTATTGTACTTTTACCTTTTTAATTTTCAGCATTTACTTTATGTCTTTTATTTTATTTAAGTTTTTAAAAGTCTTAGATATGTGTCGTAACTAAGTCTGTTGTCTGGGGTTGTGATGATTTTCAATATTACTGGTTTATAAGGGATTATTTCATGTCTTAGGTAATATAAAAGTTTATTTATTAAGTTTTAAGCTTAATGCTTCTTGTTAACTGCCCATTAATAAGATTGATCTGGTAAACTTAAAATAAACTTGACAAATGAATTTTAAGTTTCAGCCTTAGACTTAATAGCCTACGATCTTCCTTGAGGATAAATAACCCTTTAATAGATTTCCTTACAGGATAAACATATACCTGTCGGGCGGGGGTAACCACAATTGGAACTTAATCTTAATGAATTCAGGTAACTTGGTTGACATAGACATATGCTTAATTGAGTTACACTGAGTATTTGCAGCTGACCATCGACATAGGTTTTTGCATAATTTCATGTTCCAGGTTAGTAAACCAATATATTACACAAAACATGAGATAACTACTTCATCTTTAAAAGATTTTGGAAAGATTCACAATCCTAAATAGTTTAATAATATTGAAATTTTCTTTAATTTATTTTCGCACTGTTTTATTTACTTATTTTAGATAAAAATCGCATTCCAATCAACAATCAATCTATTATATACTTGTAAGCATTTAATTTCATAAATTAATAGCATAGGTATTAAGTTCTCGTGAGATCGATACTTTTTATACTACTTGAACGATACGTGCGCTTGCGTTATACGTGTGTGATCATGCACCGGTCAACTCTCCTTAGGGAGGATGGAACTAAAGTCTTCACGAAACCCCATTTAGATTACACGATGTTACACTAACGATGGAGACCAAAAGACGTTTTGACAAACTACCTGCTCCTACTCATTATTTTAAGTCTAGTAATTTTATATGTAAAACATCTCATGTTTTGTTAACCCAGTGAAAATGCCAAGAAATCAATATTAAAAGTCTCTAATTACCAAGTTAATTATTTCACAATAAAACTACTTGTTTTATCTACAAAACTTAAAATTTATTGTGAAATATCTAAGTTATGCTTAATAAACGATTTATTCGAGATGTTTAGATCTAAATTTTGTGATTTTACAAATTTTAATAATTTAAAATTAATACACATTTTTATTTAATTTAATCGACTAATCGATAAAATTCTAAAATAGTTTTTAATCTAATTAGAAACTATTTAATATCATAAACAAATTTATGAAGATGAACGTGTATATATGACATGTTATATTACAAGAGTTGACATTGTACTAATTCTATATGACATTTAAAATATGAATGAGTATAAATTATTTATAATTCACACAAAAAAAAAAAATCGATATTAACCGAGTTGACAATTTGGATATTTATAAATTACAAACCATAAAAAATTACACTATTCTTCAAAGCTGGGGTAATTGTAATTCTTCATCGTGTGACTATCACATAATTTTTTTTTTTTTTTTATTGTTGTTACTGCATTGTGATTGTTGCACGTGCAACAACATGCTACTGTAGTGCATCAGTCTCACTGTTGCACTGTGCAGTAACACATATTAAAAAAATTATTATTTTGTCGTACGAAATATCATCTTTCGTCATTCGTCCTTCAACTTGATCTTGATCTCCAACGAAATAAATTACAAATAATTTTACAATTAGAGGGAAAAAAAATACTCATTTAACTTTGGATTTACATATCCAATACATAAAAAATTAAAATCCTAACCCAAAGTCAACAATATAATTAACTATTAATATCCATACATCCAACATCACATGATAAAGAATATGATTCAAAAATATACAACCTACTCTTTTACATACATATTATAATGATTTACAATAAATCATTTTATTAATATGCTAGAATAAATACGAATGTCATGATGCTATTTATTGGTTTTCAGAGTTCATGCGCAACTAAAATATATTCATTAACAAAAAATAATTTTATTTGCCTGAATATTGAAAAAATCGGATCCGCATTTTCTAGTATATTAATAATATAATAATTAGATATTTGGAAGAAATTTTACTTTTAAATTTGGATCTCTTTAATCACGATTTTGTGAACCATGGTCTTCTTCGTATTATTTTCTCACCTCCAATAATACATGTGAGCGTGAATATAATTATGAAAAACACTCTAATATTTGTGAAGGATTCGCGTGCTCAATACATGAGACGAATTCTTATCGACTATTTTCCTTTTTGATTTTCTCAAACCAAAATAAGAAAGAAATTTTTTTCTTTTTCCCTCTCGACCCACGTTTTTGACTTTCTTATTTTATTAAAATTTTAATTTTTTTTTTCTTCTGCCCATGTTTTTTTAGCTACTTGATGATGATCATGTCTTCTCATTTGTTTTGAAAACTTCTCTCTATTTATAAAAGCCAAAACCAAACTTATCCTTTTAGAAATTATTATTTTGATTTTAAAAAAAATAAAAAAAATCATATAATTTTTATCTTATAATTTATTAAAAATGAGATAATTCTAATATTTGATATTTTAAATATTTTTTTTTTATCAAAATTTCAATTTTTGAAATCAAGATAAAATTAAAATATATATATTATCTCATTAATATTTGATTTATCAAATTAATCAAATATTACTTTGTAATTATCAACTAATAAGATAATTCTTTTAAAAATAATTTTTAAATTTTCAACTTTTCAACTTTTGAAAATATTATCTTATTAAATTAAAATTTAATTAATCAAATTAATTAAATATTAATTTTCATAAATTAATAAATAAATACATTATCTATTGATAAATATATTATGATAATTTTTGTCATAATTTCCAAACAAGAGTTTATGAAATAATTAGAGAGTAAAAATAATTCACAATTATTTTTCTTCGCAATTATTATTGTTCGAACAATGATAGAAGACGGTGAGGGGACCAATGGACCTATAAGTCTAAGTTCCAACAATTTCGTTGATTAATTATAAACACTTTTATTAATCAAATGAAATTATTAATTTTAGAATAACTCTACTAAATACCTAGAATTATACTCTTAGAATTATAAAATTTATCACTCAAAGTATTCGTCCATTGTATTGTCATTACCTATACAATAATCCTTCATTAAAGATTCTTAAAGGAGGTAGGTATAAAATATGTTAACCTCTCCAGTTACATCTTTATTTTTAACTTCCATTAGTTCTCAAGTGAACAATTAATTCATAACTTTTATAAATTTACGCGTTAATCGTTGAGGTCTTGAAGCAACAAACAAGGGAATCTTAGGAACGAATTACATCGTATCAGGTTAGCATTCTCAGTTATTCAATCAATTCATTCCCAAAATACAAGGTTTACTAAATGTAACGAATATAAAATCTTACCGAGTAAATTAAAGAATTAATTAAAATGATATAGGAATTTGTAAAATACAATAAATTAAAATCGTCACATATATGACCATCATATGATAAATTTGATGTTTTTGATTTAACAAAAATTATTAGAATTTTTCAATTTCTTCTGATCTTGTCCAATATAATATTATTATATAAAATGCATCATTCTTATGTCTCTATATATTACAGTTTGGATAGAACAATACCATTCATAATGTAATGAACTATATTTATAACTTTAAAATTTGAAGATTCTCAACTTCAAATTATAGTCATAGACAAGTTTTGATTATTACTTTCTAAATTTTATCCATACATATATATGTATAACATTTTACAGGGACATGTATTTAAATTAAAACCAAAAAAATAAACATGAAATTTTCATGAATTTTATAAAGTAAATTTTAAGTGCAAATCAAAATACATACATGAAATAATTTATCATTTGTTGAATTACCAATATTAAATCTTTTAAGATAATTGCCAAAATTAATTTAGAAGGTGAAAATTTAATAATGAAATTGAATTGAACCCCTCATGATCGTCAACTGAATTGCCAAAAGATAAATTAAATTGTTATTTTCAATTACTCCCAATAATAAGAGGTAATTTAAAATTTTATGCCCTTTCTCTAGTAGTGCGACATGGCATCACTACAAAGTGGAGGAAAATAAATAAATTTTATGCCCTTTCTACACGCTATTGCCTGTTATCTGTCTGGACTTTGTGACTTGTGTGAGTCTCTTGTATATATGTATGCTAATTTCCTTCAATGTAAAATCATGTCAATCTCACTTAGCATTTCTTTTGCTAAACTTATGAAGATCAATATGTCCTTATTCTACTTAATACCGTTGTTGTTCTTATATTGTTTCATGGCTTGCACTGCTATGACGACTGTAAGAAACTTAACAACAGATCAGTCTGCTCTTCTTGCATTTAAAGCCCATATTGACGATCCTAGAACTGTTCTGACGAATATTTGGTCTGTTTCTTACCCAGTTTGTAGCTGGGTTGGCATTACTTGTGGTGTTCGCCAACGTAGAGATAGAGTGATAGCATTTTATCTTTCAGATATGGGTCTCGGAGGCACCATTCCACCGCACTTGGGAAATCTCTCATCCCTTGAGTATCTTAATATTAGTAATAACAATTTCTACGGGCATCTACCGAATGAATTGGGGCAACTGAACCAACTCAGCTTCATTAGTTTAACTAAAAATGAATTGAGTGGAAGTATTCCATCTTGGATTGGTGTCTTATCCAGACTCCAAACACTGTTTCTTCATAATAACAGTTTCACAGGTCACATCCCAGATTCTCTCTTCAACTTATCAAGGCTGGAGAAATTGGACATGATGTTCAATATGATTGATGGAAATATTCCTTCAAGGATAGGAAATTTGAGTAAACTTACGAAACTTAATCTTGGTTATAACAATCTTCAAGGTACGCGCCACTTCCATGTCTTTTTTTTAAAGCATATATTCTTAAAATTTCAAGCGTGTCTGCAGAATTCATTTTATATATGTGTGGTGCATGCAAAATTGTAGACATGTCAAAACATATTGTTTTTAACAGACAAATTGCTTCAATAATTATTTTCCCTAAACATTATGTTTAGGTTTTGTTAGTTCAGAAATGTCCAATTTCCACACTAAAAACGATCATTTTTGACTCAACTCATTAGGAGTTGGCTGAATAGTCGATGTAATTAGCTCCCATAAAGTTTAAGGTTGAGTTTTCATAGCAACTCTTTCGCAAATTGGGAGTAAATTTCACCCCAAATCTGGTTGTTAATATTGGTAAATTGGGCGAAATATGTGTGTGTGTATATATATATTTAAGTACCACTTATTTTATATTTTTATTTAATATGGGACTTCGGAAATTTTTAATACATTTTAATTCGAATTGAATGAAGAGTTATCATTATTTTCCTTTTTTTAAAAAAAAAAAAAAATCACAGTTGTGATTCTCTGATCACTAAAAAGTGTTTATGAGAAAAAAATTGAATTTTATTATTACAAGAATATAAATTACAAGTATTTAAACTTTATAAAAAACCTCACTCTCTCTATACTCTCTAAGCTTTCTTGTCTTGAACCTTAATATTTGTGATGCCTAAAAATCACAAATGAGTTCTGTATTTATAGCGAAACTTAAGTTCAAAATTTCAACAAATAAATAGTGATTCACCTAAAGTAGTTTGGAAGCTTGTACCATTTTCAAAAGTGGTTGCACCATTTTTAAAAATATGATCTCAATCTTTGACAATAGTGGCATGACATCAGCTGGATTCTTCAATTCTCCCCCTTCAGCTGCATTTGAAACGATTCTCATCTAACAGCTATCCCGGCTATGTCTTTGTACAGCTCTAACTTGTCCCAAGTAACCATCTTAGTTAACATATCGGCTGATCTCAACAATTATTGATCTATCACCTCGCGTATCCAATGATAGCGAATATCGATGTGCTTCGTCCAAGAATGATACATTGAGTTCTTACTCAAGTACATAGTACTCTGACTATCACAATATATCTTGTATCCTGTCTGCTTCATCCATAATTCTAGGAGAAAATATTTTAACCACAACATTTCTTTTCCTGCTTCCGTTGCTACAATATACTCAGTTTATGTTGTGGATAATGTAATACACTTTTGCAATCTTCACTATCATGACACAGCTTTCCCTGCAAAAATGTATAGAAAACTTGATGTAGATTTTCTATCATCAACATCTCTTGCCATATCTAAATCTGTATTGCCCTCCAAGATTGGATTAGCTCCCCCGTAGCACATACATAACTTCGATGTACCATTGAGGTACCTGAAAATCCATTTGATTTCCTCCTAATATTGTTTCCTGGGTTAGAGAGAAAAAAAAAGCTCACTACACCCACTGAATGAGCAATATCTGGTCTGGTACATACTATAGCATACATTAGGCTCCCAATTACTTAAGAATATAGTATCGATGACATCTCCACTTTTCTTTTCTTGGATGAGGGGCACATACTATTACTTAATTTGAAATGGTGTGCTAGCGGAATGCTGACAGGTTTGATATTCAGTATATCAAATCTCATGATTATATGTTCAATATAACTCTCATGTGAAAGCGACAACTTTTTTATCTGTCTGTCTCGAACTATTTACATTCCCAAAATCTGTTGAGCTGATCCTAAGTCTTTTATGTCAAAAGACACAGAGAGTTCATTCTTCAGCTGACTGATCTTTACTACGTCTTGTCCAACAATCAACATGTCATCTACATATAATAAAATAACAACGAAATTTCCATCTGAAAACCTTTGAATGTAAACACACTGGCCTACTGCAATTCTTTTATAGCTTTGACTCACTATGAAAGAGTCAAACATCTTGTACCACTATCTTAGTGCTTGAGGCTGTACAAGAGCTTATTCAGCTTGCAAACAAGGTTCTATTTTCTTGAAAATTTGAAACTTTCTTGCTTCTCTATGTAGATTTCTTCATGTAGATCACCATGAAGAAATGATGTCTTAACATCCATCTTTTCAAGCTCTAGATTCAAATTGGCTACTAATCATATGATAACTCGGATGTAAGCCATTTTTACAACTGGTGAAAAGATTTCATCAAAGTTGATTCATTTTTTTTGTAAGAATCCTTTGACTACTAGCCAGACTTATATGTTTCACCATATTTTCGATGTCATCTTTCTTCAACTTGAACACCTATTTATTCTTCAGTGTCTTCTTGCCATGCGGGAGCTTGACTATCTCATAAATATTATTTTCCTGTAAAGATTCCATTTCATCTTGTATTGTGTGCATCCATTTTCCTTTGTTTTTATGAGATACAGCTTCCTTGAAATTTTATGGCTCCCTCTCGTCAGTAAGTAGAATATAGTCAGATCCTGAGTATTTGGTTGATGGAATATGGCCTCGCTCAAATCTTCGTACTGGAGGTTCATTGGATTCTGAAGGTCCTTCATCATCTAAATCTGTGGATGATCCTGTAACCTCTGATGGAGCGGGTTTCAGCTCCCCCTACTCAATATTATCTTCCTTATCGGGTTCTGCTTCTGACATATCATGCACCCCATCATTATCTGTGGCCATTCGTGTTGGTGCTAGGGTTGTGCTAGATTTGAATCAATTTTATCGGCACTAGAATTAGAAAATTTTTTGGGCTTTTCATTGTCTTCTATTGCATGGTCTTCAAGAAACACTACATCCTTACTTTTGATGACCTTCTTTTCCTTTGGGTCCCATAACCTATATTAAAATTCCTCGTCTTTATAGCCTATGAAGATGCATGAAGTAGTCCTTGCATTGAGCTTTTACCTAAGCTCATTAGATACATGTGCAAAGACTAAACAACCAAATGTTCTAAGGTGAGAATAGAATGGATTCTTACCAGACCACACTTTCTCCGGAATCTCAAAGTTCAATAGTACAGATGGTGATTTTTTGATCACGTAGCAAACGACGCGAACAACTTCTCCTCAAAATGGCTTTGGCAGCTTAGTCACGCTGATTATGCTTATGACTTTCTCCATAATGGTGCGGTTCATTCTTTCAGCAATACTATTATGTTGTAGGGTGTGTGGAACAATTCTTTCATGTCGAATGTCGTGTCTTCTACAGTCGGCATCGAACTCTCTAGAAGTGTACTCGTCTCCATTATTTGTGTAGAGGCACTTCAGTTTCTTCACTGTCTCATGTTTTACCATGACATTGAACAGTTTGAAATAATCCAGGACTCGATCTATTGTTTTCAGAAAAAAACACCCACACTTTCTGAGAAGCATAGTCAATGAAAGTCAGAAAGTATTTGTTACCGCCTAGTGAAATAACCTTTAAGAGACCACAAATATCAAAGTACACAAGAATGAACATCTTTGATTTTCTTGCAGAAAAAAATTAAAAGATACTCTATGTTGCTTACAGAATAGGCAGTGATTGCAAGAATCTATAGCAGTATTATTGGATACAGTAATTATATCATTTTTTGTCCAGGTAGACAATCACTTCTCACTCATGTAACCGAGTCTCTAGTGCCACTGATTTTGAGAAGCCTCATGTTTAGCTACATTGAGGCTCTCTGCACATATATTCACATGAGTCGTGAATAAAGTGCCAAAAATATATCATCGGGCAATGACCATGACACCTTTTATCATTCTCCATATGCCATTGTTAAAGTGGCCAGCATAGCCATGTTTGTCAAGGGCTACCCCCCAGAGTAGATTGAATCGAAATTCTGGAACATGTCTCTATCAAAGCGGATGTTGAACCTCTAGGGTCGGATCGATGCTCCGCGTAGTGGCAGTGGGTCTAACCCATGGATATCTAGCATGAGTGTATTTTAAAATATTTTATGTAAAACTACATTCAGTTTCGAGTCCGTAGGACAAAAGGGAGTCCGAAAACTCCAAAATAGAGAAAATAAAGCTTCAGTATTCCTCAGCTCTGCGCGTCGTGACGCCGAAGCTTGGGCGTCAAGAAGTTCTAAATTACGAGAGCAACTATAGGAGCTAAACGTCTCGGCGTCGTGACATGAAAGGGTGAGCGTCGTGACGCGCCTAGGTCTTATGCTCGGTGTCGTGATGCTGGAGGGGTAAAGTCGTGAC
The DNA here is from genome assembly GCA_019454045.1 of Zanthoxylum bungeanum. Classification (NCBI taxonomy): domain Eukaryota; kingdom Viridiplantae; phylum Streptophyta; class Magnoliopsida; order Sapindales; family Rutaceae; genus Zanthoxylum; species Zanthoxylum bungeanum. Next base: position 42,957 of record SKCR01016283.1, on the reverse strand, counting down.
GCTACCTTAGGCAGTGAGCAATTTCTACTTAAAACCAATACTAAACACTTCTAATTTTCTCATAATACTTCAAATGCATATAAAATCCAATTTTAGCATCATAACCATCATCAACACATGTTATACAACTAACATACATGAATTCTAAAAACATATATACATTTGTTTGAATCAAAACACAAACCAATTTAGAATCCTACTATGAAATGTCTCATGAACAATTCTAGTTCACCCAAGTTGATCAAGTGATTCTAAAATGGTGGTCATAGCTCTAAGCTTTAATCTAGAGTTCTAAACTCTAATTAATTTGTTCTATGTCCAACATGAATATCTTTGACCCAGTTACAAGCATATTGTGTTTATACTTCCAAAGCATCCTAACACAATTCATTAGCCTAATTTCAACTTAAGCTATGTAATTATGCATCCAATACATAATTCTCACTATATGTTTCACTAATGAAAAACTCACTAATGAAGAACATAGCTTAGGAGAAGATCAAACATTACCTAGTAAGCTTGATACAAAAGCTCCAATCACATTCTCCTTGTTGAAATTAATGGAGAACTTCCAAGGTTTCGCAAACTTGACTCCAAAATCCAATCTTGATTCCAATACAAGCAAGCTTCATTCCAAGATCCAATATTGATTTCTCCTAGGTGAAATATTGTAGAAAACTTTCAAAACTTCTTTAAACACTTCTCTAACTTAGGCTAATTTTCCCAAGAATTACTTGTATTTAGCTTTCACAAGCTTAGCATTCTCAAGCTCATTTTGATTTGCTTAAGCTTAATTAAAACCTTCATCAAGCTTGCTATTTAAAGCAAAACTTAGAAAATTTTTAATTAATAAAAGTTTTAATCAACTTTTAAGTAGGCTTAATCCAATTTATCCAAATATGTATAATAATCACATTTGTCTACCACTTTGATTTAATCCAATTAAATCAAGACAAAGATTAGCAAATGGATTAGTTCAATGTTTGCCACTTTGATTTAATCCAATTAAATCAAGTCAAAAACACCTATAATTATATATTTACAATTACCAAAATATCCTTAAATGGTAGATATATTTATGAATTTATAATTAAGCCATTGTGTAATTATTGAATTAATACAATTAATCTAATTAGGTCAAAGTAAATAATCAATGTTATCCAATAACACTTGATTATCTTTGTTGATAATTATAATATCGAATACTGTCTTTTATCAAAATTAACCACTATCCATGTGCTTAACGAGTACACTTCATATTGGGACTAGGGGTGGCAAAATGAATCAACGAATTGAATTCGTGACAAATACTAAACGAATCGAATTATAATGCATTAAATTCGAATTCGATTCGTTTATTAAACGAATCTTGATATTATGATTCAGATTCGATTCGTTTAATAAACAAATATTCATATTTGATTTGTTTACATAAAATCAAATGAATCAAATCGAATTTAGTATTCGTTTACTAAATGAATATTCACATATGATTTGTTTATATAACATTAAATGAATCAAAATTTTAATTCGTTTAATAATCAAATATTCGTATTTGATTCGTTTGATCAAAATAAAATACAAAATCTAAGCATCCATATACAATAGCATATTCATTATTATGTCTTAAAATCCTTACAACAAGCATCAAATTTCAAATTATAAATCAATTACATAATAATACTTAAAATACTCTACACCTATCCATATGATTCTGGACGCTTTGGCTTGCTTAGAACAACGACTTCAATCTTGTCCTTCACTGTAGGAGTCAATAATGGAATGACATCAATAGTTTTCATGTTCTTTTGAATCTGCATAGTGGAAAGAAACAATTCAAACAAGCAAAGTGCAGTGAAACCTTTTCAAAGAAACCTTTCAAAAACAGATATAAATACATAACCGATGAAATGTTTGTGGGGCAGTCATCCAGACCACATCAATTGATTACATATTGTAAGACTCACATATAGTTCATAAATTTATACCAATTGATAAAACCCAAAACTTAAGTCCTATACAAAAATTATCAGTGGATTTAAGCGAATCTCAGAAAGGCCTATAGGATAAGAAGAGTGAACAATATGCCTAACTGAGTAGCTTCTGAATCTTTTTGTTGCTTTCATTTTTCAAATGGAATAAAAAACCTATTTACCACTATTCAGAACCCCAATCCAGAGAAAACATTAATAGTTTATAATTTGGCTCCATCAGGAAATAAGGTCATCTTCTTTGTTCAGTCAAAAGACCCTTTTTACAGCATATCAATTCAAAAAATAAGATGGACTCCTATTATGCAAACATTTTACAAATAAGTTTCAAAGAAACCTAGGATTCCTTTGTGGCACTAGTAATAACCGAAGATACATTAGGATTTGTAGCACACCATGAAATTGCAAGTTGAGCTAAAGACATTCAGTCCATTGACTTTCTTGAGCACATCATCGACCGGTGATCGGTTAGCAAGATTCTACAATACATTGAAAGTATTAAAAAAAAGGATTAATGTTGACTATTAAACACAAAGTGAAAATAGATAAGAGATAATAAAAGTCACGTTACTAGAAGAAATCCCTTAATGTCAGATCTGAGTTCAGAATGTAGCGAGGGACATCACCCAACAAATAGTAGAAATCCCTAAATATTTAACAAACCTACCTATAATAATCAACAATTACACAAATGATTGAACCAGAAAGGCAGAAATCAATGTACGGTAGTTACGACTTACCAAATTACCACAAGATTTGAGTTCAATTGAGATTTGAGGTTTGATTGAGAGTGATTGAGAGAGGCGCCCGGCTGGTGAGGGGTGAGAGTGAGATTTAAGTTTAGATTTTAGGTTTAGATCTTAGTTTTTACTTTATATACTAAGGTTAAATATACGAAATTACTAAAATATCCTTCGCGTTTAATAAATATAATCAATAAAATTAAGGATAAATTTATAATATAATTAAACGAATACTAAATGAATTGGATTTGAGTTGGATTCATTTATGATTTGTTTAATAAATGAATTCTAAACGAATAAATGAATTAATGATCTCAAAAAAATTCAGATTCAATTCGTTTATTAAACGAATCGAATTGAATTGACCCATTTATTAAGCGAATCTAATTTTCCAAATCCATATTCGCTTTAAAACGAATCGAATCGAATCGAAAAAATAAACAAATCCTAACCCAAATTACCACCCCTAATTGAGACTCTTTAAGTTTAAACACGTTCGTCATATAAGCCTAGCTAATGTGTACGTAATTCGGTCACCTCCGAATTCGTGATGAACACGAACGACCTTTCTGAACTATACAAGTCGAGGTCATCATATATATTTAACAATCCCTTCATCGTAGGCTATCCGAGTTGTGCTTAGGAAACATATAATACACCGTCAAGTTTCCAAAGTGCACATCTAATGTCGACATGTCCACGATTCTGTACAACTTAATCAGAAACCATTTTTTTTAAAAGCCATCCATCTTAGGTGATTGGTTTTAGCGCCAAAGTCTTAAGAATTGTGACTTACACACATAGATACCTAAACCCATTATGGTACACATACAGGCCGACAGATCCTATCTTGATATGCACTTGATTAACGAATGTATCGGTCTACACCCAACGAACGTCTAGAGGCTAGACCATGAAAGATTTATGACGTACATGACATCAAAGTGTGGAGGATCTCACACAAAATCAATGTTATCCTATAGTCAAAGGATCATATATGCTACTCGACTGGAGGAGATTCCTATTGACGATAGTGTGTACTTCCAACTATTAAGAATCACATGTAAGTCATTCAATATTCGCTCCAATGAATACCCACATGTCTGTACGAGCTTCCCATGCTCGTGGTACATTGGGTTAAACCATTGGAACTCCAATTCCAATATATGACATGTGTTTATCTTCTCGGTTATAGGATTTCGACCATAAATCAACGACTATGAATATTTACTTTAAGAATAGTTTATAATAGTAATATTATCCCAATATCGAACCACCTAGTGTCCATTATTACTACATGACTATTCTAAGATCGATGTAATTCTCATCATATATATATCCATCTAATATGCATAATGACATTATCATTAATAAGATTTGAAATGAAGATGTAGTTATTTTATTAATAAATAATAAAATATAATATACTATACATTATTCGTATTGACACTCCAAGCACCAACTCCAACAGTCCCTCCTCATTCAGGGTTACTGTATACCCTATATTTTTCCGTATCTGAATATGGCCAATTCTAACTATCAGAGAGGAACATATGTTTCCCATCTTTGTTGCACCAAATTCTTCTGCTTTGTATGTTGTGAAGAAATCATTGTGAGAGGTGACGTGGTAGGATGTTGTTGTATCTATGACCCATTCAACATCTTGGGTTGCAGTGTGAATGCATATTTCTTCTTGGATGAAGCAGGTAGCTACATCTCATGAGGCAACTACTAGTGTCTTCGCATCATTGTTCTTCAGTTGGGAATTGCCTTAACTTGCTCTTGTTGCAGCTTTCAGAAATTCTTCTTTAAGTGGACTTCTATGCCACAATAGTAGCACTTGTAAATAGGCTTTCTTCTGTCTGTGGATTTACTTCTACTTTTGCTTCTATCTCTCACTCTACCTTGATTTTTATCTCAATGTCTTCATCGATTCTCCGTGACAAGGGCTTGTGTCTGATTTGTACCCACGTCTTTTCTTCTGGCCTCCTTATTTGACAGAGCATCTTTTACCATAGGCATTGTAAGTTCCCCTCCTGGAGCCAAATTGCTAAGAGTAACCACCAATGTGTCCCAACTATCAGGAAGAGAACTGAGTAGTAGGACCAATTTCATGTCTACTGCAGACAACTGGTTCACCAGGTTTTGGAACTTATTGGTGCGTTCTGCAATGGAAGTTCCACTCCGTAGCTTCAGGTTTACCAAACACCTCATTATTAAGGGTTTATTTTGAGCTGTCTTGGCCTGGTATATGTCTTCCAGCTTTACCCATATTTCGTAAGCATTTGTATCATGTGCTACGTGGTGGAAGACACTGTGGCCGATCCACTGCCTAATTTGACCGAGAGTTCTGTTGTTGAGTTTATTCCAGTCATACTCTTTGACAGAATTTGGTCTCATTCCCTTCACCTCGATAATATCGAACATTTCTTTGTAGTGTAAATAATCTATCATCTGAGGCCTCCAGAGGGAGTAATTTATTGCTGTCAGTTTGATCATTGCACCAGAAGAGGAATCTTCTATTTCCATTTTAAGTCTAAAGTTTAAAATGAAAATAAGACAGAATTAGTGCTAATTTCCATAAATCGGAGGTCACCGTTATGTCCAAAACGGTCGAAAATGATGGATTTGACTATTCGTTGGTCCAAATCCGACACATTGAGTGATTTATAAAATTCTAAAACTTATGGGGCTAAAATATAAATTTCAAATACTTCAGGGGCTCAATGAAATTTACCAGGAATGTTGACATATGCTGACACGTGGCTATTGACGTTGTAAAATGGGACTGAATGCTGACGTGTCAAATGATGTGATGCTGACGTGGAAAATGATATGTCGCTGTCGTGGCAGATTACGTGACTGACACGTGATTGCTGACTGGACCGAGATTACTGACGTGGCAGATGCCATGGCACTCACATGGCTGCTAACTCGCCGCTGACTGTGATATGACTGTACGCTGACGTGGTGCTAACATGGCAGACACATCATTGTCTTCAACCTTTGGATGCGCATGCGGCGCGTGGCGGCATGTGAGCTGCTCTATGGAAGGCGCGTGCGGTATCTTTGGAGCTCTGTTTGATCACCGAAAAATACCATCGTGTTTGTCTCAACGTGAAAAAGCTGATGGTATGGTCAACACTAATTTTTGATAACTTTCTCGAAACTCAAATTTTCCAAACTGAAATCCGTTCTTCAGTTTTACGACCCCAATACATAATCAAAGCTACTTATACCACTTGTTGTGATTCTTTGATCACCGAAAAGTATTTATGAGAAAAACCGAATTATATTATTATAAGAACATAATTTACAAATATTTAAACTTTACAAAAACATCACTCTCTCTACACTCACTAAGCTTTCTTGCCTTGAAGCTTAATATTTGGGATGCCTAAAACTCACAAATGAGCTATGTATTTATAGCAAAATTTAAGCTCAAGATTTCAACAAATGAATAGTGATCCACCTAATATAATTTAGAAACTTGAACCATTTTCAAAAGTGGTTGTATCATTATAAAATATGTGATCTCAATCTTTGACAACAGTGGCATGACATTAGGTGGATTCTTCAATTTCAAATCTTCGAACAACTTCTTCTTCTTTTTTTGTGTGTGTGTGTTCTTAACTAGTAATCAGTTATTCTTATCAAATTATTCAATTTGATCGAAAATATATCTACACTGTAAATACTAGTACATTTAACGTTGAAATTCAGGACATGATTATTTCATTAAATATAATCACCATCACAATATATCAATTCCTTCAATATATCGTTGTATCTTTCTTTATTATAAATCTGAGGGAAAATGATAAATAATCCCGCAATGTTTAATTAGTCATAATAATTTATTTCATTTGAAAAATAGTTACAAAGACCCCATTTTTATAATTTTGCTCTTTAATTATTTATAAAAATCATGATATTTTAATATTTTAATATTTTAATATAGTATTTATAAATTAATTTATGAAATTATTAATTATAAATTTATTTAATTTATGAAGTAAATAAATTGTGAAAATATTTTAAAATAAAAATTATGAAAAGAAAATCTTTATGATCATTTTTCGGGTGTTTATGAACTGAAGAAATTGAAAAGCCGAATAACTCTCCAATGCTGGCTTTCTGGCAGGTGAAATTCCAAAAGAGATAGGCCATCTACAAATTCTGGAATCTCTAAATCTTGGTCCCAATAACTTAACTGGTCCCATTCCACCAACGCTCTTCAATATTTCAACCATAACACTCATCAATCTCTTTGGCAATCAACTCTCAGGCCATCTGCCATCAACACTTGGCCACTCGCTTCCGAACTTGGAGAAGTTATTCTTGGCAGTAAATAAGCTTATCGGAACAATTCCCAATTCCATCACCAATGCTTCTAAACTCTCTACACTAGAATTGAGCTACAACTCATTCCATGGCCAACTTCCGAATACATTTGGCAACTTGAGACTCCTCAGGACGCTCCACCTTAGGAATAATAACTTGACGACCGAATCATCAAATTTTGAGTGGAATTTTCTCTCTTCTTTGACTAGTTGTCGTAACCTAGCACGTTTAAACTTAGGTTCTAATCCATTAGGTGGCATCCTTCCACCATTAATTGGGAATTTCTCAGCTTCTCTTCAATATTTCTTTGCATTCGATTGCAAACTCCAGGGCAACATTCCTCAACAGATTGGAAATTTACGTGGCCTGATACTTTTAAGCCTCTACAACAATGACTTGAGTGGAACTATTCCAACTACGGTGGGAAGATTACAACAGCTACAAGGTTTAGTTCTCTTTGATAATAATTTGCATGGATCCATTCCCTACGATTTATGTCACTTGGAGAGGTTGAGTTTATTAGGGTTGCAGGGTAATAAGCTCAATGGATCCATACCAATGTGCTTGGGCAATTTGGTGTCTCTAAGACAGCTTCGCTTAGACTCCAACGAGCTCACTTCTAGTATTCCATCATCCTTGTGGAATATCTTGTACATCATGTATGTAAATTTGTCATCAAATTCTCTAAGTGGTTCTCTGCCATCAATTATACAGAACTTGAAGGTCTTGATAGATTTCGATTTATCAAGAAATCAAATATCAGGTGAAATTCCAACAACCATGGGTGTTCTCAAAGATCTAGTAACCTTATCCTTGGCTGGTAATCAATTTCAAGGTCCAATTCCTGAATCATTTGGCAATTTGACAAGCTTGGAATCATTCGATCTTTCTACTAACAATCTCTCTGGAGAAATTCCTGTGTCATTGGAGGCACTTTCACATCTCAAACAACTTAATGTGTCTCACAATAAGTTAGAAGGGAAAATTCCTACAAATGGTCCTTTTAGAAACTTTTCTGCTCAATCATTTATTGGGAATTATGCACTCTGTGGTTCACCAAGACTACAAGTACCATCTTGCAAGGAAGATAACAATACTGGATCCAAAAAGGCTGCTATAAGTGTCCTGAAATATGTTTTGCCGATAATAATATTCACTCTACTAATAGCAATTGTAATTTTCTTCTTTATAAGAAGCCGAAACAAGAGTACAAAAATTCCATATCGTGAAGATTCGTTATCTTTGGTAACATGGAGAAGAATTTCATACCTAGATATTCAGCGGGCAACTGATGGATTTAACGAATGCAACTTGCTTGGTACTGGCAGTTTTGGTTCAGTTTATAAAGGGACACTTTATGATGGTACTAATGTTGCAATCAAGGTTTTCAATCTACAGTTAGAGAGAGCATTCAAGAGTTTTGATGTTGAATGTGAAGTATTGCGAAATATTCGTCATCGAAATCTTGTCAAGATTCTTAGCAGCTGCTGTAATATAGATTTTAAAGCCCTGGTACTTGAGTTCATGCCTAATGGTAGTCTTGAGAAGTGGTTGTATTCTCACAACTATTTTCTAGATATCCAAGAGAGATTGAATATAATGATAGATGTGGGGTTGTCTCTTGAATATCTCCATCATGGTCATTCATTACATGTGGTTCACTGTGATTTGAAGCCCAGCAATATTCTCTTAGATGAAAATATGATTGCACATGTGGGTGACTTTGGAATTTCTAAGCTCTTAGGTGAACAAGATGATTACGTGACACAAACCATGACAATGGCTACAATTGGTTATATGGCACCAGGTAATATTTCGATTCAATTTTAAATTTTGTAATTTTTTTCAATTGTATTTAAGTAAAGCTTGCATCGACTACATCGTAAGATTATTTATTTATTTATTTATTTATTATCTAATGGAATATCTTTATAAATGTACATTAAAAAATACAGAGTACGGATCAGAGGGAATTATTTCATCCAAATGTGATGTCTATAGCTATGGAGTTTTATTGATGGAAACTTTCACAAGAAAGAAGCCCACTGATGAAATGTTTTCCGGAGAAATGAGTTTAAAGAAGTGGATAAATGATTCAATACCTCATGGATTGATTAAAGTTATTGATGCAAATTTGTTGCAAGGAGAGCAAGCTTTTACAGCCGAAATAGATTGTTTGTTAAGCATCATGCATTTGGCATTGGACTGTTGCACAGAGTCACCTGACCAGAGAATGGAAATGGCAGATGTTGTGCCAAAGCTCAAGAAGATTAAAGTGAAGTTTCTAGATGTTGTCCCTGTAACTAAATAATGTAGTAATGTTTTTGTGTTTGTTAACTTTATGCGTACTCTTTCTTATTTCTACTTATGGAATAAAAGCCATTATTTTGAGCATAGCACTGATTGGACTAAGAAATCTGATGTTCCTAGAATTTGTACCTTTACATTTAGTTTTTGGCTTTTTATGACTATATGTAATTGTTTTTAATAGATATGTTTTTCTTATTTATTTCAATTTTATAGGGGATTACGTAGACCAACGATCATGCTATTCTTAAGATATAACAAGAATTTCGAGCATCTTTAATTAACAAATTGATTCTTGAGTTTGCCAACTCCATCACCAATGCTTCTAAACTCATTACGTTAGGATTGAGCGCATTCCATGTCATGTTCCAAATACATTGGATGCAGAGTGATGTTGTCGTAAACTAACACTTTTAAACTTATGTTCTAATCCATTAGGTGACATCCTTCCACCATAATTGGGAATTTATCCACTTCTCTTCAACATGTCTATGCATTCAAGTGCAAACTCATGGATAATTAACAATCCTCAACAAATTGGGAATTTACGTGGCTTGATACTTTTTAGTCTGTAAAACGACTTGAAAGGAACCTTCCAGCAATGGTGAGAAGATTACAGCAGCTACAGGGTTTAGGTCTCCTTGGTAAAATTTACTAGGATCCATCGTCACACCCCAAAATCAGGGCAAGGGGCAAGCAGGGAAATCTACATGAAATGGAAATTCCATGTTGTCACATTTTTTTTATTTAATTAATTTTTATGTACCCACAATGTCGGAATCACCATCAAACATAATTGACAATATGACCAAAAAAAATTTATAAATGATATCAAAATATGCATATTTATTACACACTTGGAAAGAAAGGTTCAAAGTCCTATACTAATCGAAGTATGAAAACGTAAAATAGCGAATTCTCAATACCAATTCCAATATGGCTGCCCACAATATTCCAACGAATTCACCTTGCTGGAGCTACTTTTGGAGGAAGTTGGGAGTGAGTATTTAGGAAAATACTCGTATGGACCTCTATGTGGTCAAACAACAAGTATACCTCATGTGTGATCCTATGACATATGTATAATGTACAATTTACTGAAATACCCATACAACAATTTATAAATACAATAAACCGTCAAATCTGTAATATCTGCAAAATCCTTCCAGACAACATAATTTCAAACCATAATTTCATAAACAATTTAATAAATAGATATAGTGGGGATTTTAAATACAATTTATATAAATAATTTTTAAATTTTATTTAAAAAGAACAATTCTGAACCCCTAACTCGATCGGACGCTCGGATTATGAAAGAGATCTCACCATTAGGTTCATCACACACAATTTTATCACTTCCTCGGCCAAATTTAGCCCCAGAATCACTGACACGCTCTACGAGGTATGTGGTGTTTGCTTATGATGTGGGTCTCGCGATTGATAAGTGTGTTTTATAGCCACTTATTGATGCAGACTTAAATTATTATTTTGTTAGGTTTCATGTCATTTTACTTTTTTCGTAGTTTGTTTTATGTTTCATTGATAGAAATCATTAGAGTATGGATCTTGGGTCAAATGGACGTGTTCCCATCAGACTGCGCTTGTTCCCATCCTCCTGGAGGGACAAAGCAAGAAGTTGGCTGCAATCTATACTGATGGGGAGCATCATGACATGAGAGGATATAGCCACAAAATTTATTGCGAGGTTCTTTCTACCCGCTGAATCAGCCCAATTGAGAACAGAGATTAACACCTTTAAACAGTTGGAGATCGAGAACCTGTACGAGGTGTGAGAGCTATTTAAAGATCTACTCAAGAGGTGTCCACAACACAATTATGAGGATCGGTTCCAGATTCAACTATTTTATAATGGGTTGAATGGTTCAAACAGACCATTGGTCGATGCAACTACTGGAGGAACCCTGTTCAAAAAAACTGCTGAAGATGCCTATGCTCTATTGGAGGAGATGACCATTAATAATTTCCAATGTCCAAGTGAACGCTCGATGATAACTAAGGTGGTTGGTATACATGAGGTGGATCTTATTGTTGTACTTACAGCTCAAGTGTCATCCATCATGACTTATCTAGCAGTATTGACCAATCAAAGAGGTCAACCATCTATTGAAGCTGCTGCAGCTAATAGAATGATCTTACCAGACGGAGGAGCAAGTTTTGAGCAAGTCTAGTATATGAACAATCAGAATTTCAAAAACTATAGAGGCAATCATATGCCTAATTATTATCATCCAAACTTGTCATATACAAATAAGGAGAATGCCTTGCAACCTCATCCGGCTTCAATAATGAACGAGTTGATCAGAAATCACCTTTAGAAGACCTTATGAGCACGTTTGTTGCTAAAATGTCAGAGAGGTTTGAGAAGAATGAGTCGAGACTGAACAATATCAAAACACATATGGGAAATATAGGGGCAACAATGAAGTCCTTAGAAGTACAAATTGGGCAACTTGCTTCTTCCATGGCTGATCAACAGAAAGGGGAATTTTCGAGTAATACCGAAGTCAATCCTAAGGAGCAGTGCCAAGCCATTACCCTCATGAGTGGGAAAGAGATTAGAGATACTCCTAGGTGAAAGGGTTTTATGGTGGAAATCCGATAACGCAGCGAAATAGTGGAAAATCAAAATTTTTCGATTTCAAAATTTTTTCTCGGATCAATTAAATAAACTTATTTATTTAATTACCCAATTATCAAATTATGAAATATTACACAAGAAAACAAGTTTTTGTGTAATTACTGAATTGCCCCAAAACTTTGCATTTTGTTCATTTTAGTCCTAAATTGTTCAAAACAATTTTGGATGATTCTAAATCATTACTAATATGAATTTAACATGTCCTACACATTGAAATTCAAATTGCAACAAAAATTCCCAAAATTTTGTCCAAAGCCGTGAGCCCCCTATTTTGCCAATTTGTGCATTTTGCTATTTTAATGTTCAAAACACATCAAGATGAAATCCAATTGACCCAATATTTTATATGCATCATATACACATCAAAATACATAACATAAATGAAAAGTCCCAAATTTGGAAGTGGTCTCAAACCCTAATTTTTCAATTTCATCAAATTGAACAAATTAGACCAAATTAATTAAATCCAACACTTTAATCAAGTTTCTACCGTAGGGGTTTTTAGGGGCTAAATCTGGTAACGCAGTGGAAGCGGTGGAAAATCAAATTTTCCGATTTCAAAATTTTTTCTCGGATTAATTAAATAAACATATTTATTTAATATTCCAATAATCAATTATTAAAATAAAATTCAATAAATCATATTTAAGTGAATTTACCGAATTGCCCTTACACTTGGTATTTTGTTCATTTTAATCCGAAATTGATCAAATCAATTTTGAATGATTCTAAATCATTTCTAAGATGAACTTAGCATGTTCAAAACATCAAAACACCACGGCAACACAAAGAACCCAAAATTGGCCATTTGGCCGAGAGCTCCAAAGGGGGGGATTGTGCATTTTGTGATTTCATGATTCAAAACACATCAATATGTAATCCAATCAACATGAAACTTTATAGCATCATATACATATCCTTATACACAACATAAATGAAAAATCCCAAATTTGGATGAGGTCTTAAACCCTAATTTTTCAAATTCTTCAAAATGAACAAATTAGACCAAATTGTTTAAATCAATTACTTCAATCATCATTCTTCCATCCAACCAAAGTCTCAACACAATGAAACAACTCAAGATCAAATCTAGGTCATCTAAGAGTGGGTCAACAACTCTAGATTAGCAACAAGGTTTCCAAAACCATAAAAGAATGCTTACGACACTAGTCACAAGCTTCCACCATTGTACACGCTCAACACTTCCAAAAAACTTCCATTCATCAAAAACACAAAGAATAAAGAAAATAATGACATAAGAACATCACAAGATGTAGCCTAGATCTTAAGGAACATTTTCCTATCTAATAGTAAGTTGAGAAAACTTACTAAATCCAAGCCTTTTCTTTGTTTTTCCTTTCTTCTTCACAAGCTTCTTTTGTTTTCTTTTAATGGAGTTTAGGTTAGAAAGTGTATTTGATTATTTACCAAATGAAAAAGAAAACAATATATACTTGTTGAAAAATAAACCCTTGGCCGAAATTCACAAGCATATACAAGATTAGAAATTTCAATTTCATTTGATAATAATTTGATCAACTTGATAAATATCTAATAAACACTTTATAGATATTTTAATTAAGTCAACAAAGACAACTTAGCCATTTAATTCATATATCCAAATGTTAAGATATTTATATTTTAATTAATTTAATCATTTAACAATTAAATAAATAATTAATTAATTAAATACAAATATATTAAATATATATATAATATTTACATTAAATATCAAATATATATATTCATGTAGGATATTAGTCAAATATCTCAATTTGACTATTAATTAATGTGTATTTAAATTAATCAAGTATTAAATGTAAATACATAATAATTAAGGAAATGACTATCGAGTCCCTTTAGCATGTATTTTGCGTTTAACCTTTAAACGACTTTATAAATAATCAATATTATTTATAAATGTTGCTCTAGTGCTCTACGAGTATGTTTCATTATTGAGACTCTCTAGATTCAGGTATATCCGTCACGAAATCCAATTTCGTGTCCATAATTTATCCACCCGTAAATTATGACGATCACGGATAAACTCGCTGAATCATATAGGTCGAGGTCATGGCAAATGTATAATTCATCCGTCAAAGGTATCCGGATAAATCCCAGAGATATAGATGTAAACGTCAAATCTCTATAGGGATCATCCAGTCGACTATTCTATTAGCAATCTCTAAAAGAATGTTTAGAACTAGCTTATAAACTTTACCACGGGCCCATGGTTTTATCTGATTGCTAATCATATGGACTACCTATGCTCTGGTACACAGAACTGACGGATCCTATCTTGATACTCATATGACACCCTGAGGATCTATCTACACCCAACGAATAGACGGAGGTATGATCTAAATAGATCGGTGACGTGACTGCCATCTAAGTGTAGAAGATGTCTCATATGCCACAATGGCATCTCAAGTCTAAGAATCACAAGTGCTACTCAACCCGAGAAGATTCTTATTGATGTTGGTGTACCATCCATTAAGAATCTTCGGTGAGTCGTTCAGTGTTTATCCGCTATAAACACCTACACGTCTATACTAGTCTCCAAGACTAATGGTTCATTGAGAAACCATTGGAATCATATATTCCAGTATACGACATGTACCGGTCTCAACGGGTTTACTATACTGACCAAGTAGTGTAAACCTTGACCAGGAACTGTCTGAGAATGACAACGTCATGATACTACTCAATGTCAGTTGCGACGCTTTTGCAACTGTACCATGACTAATCATTCTAAGGTCATTACGTCTTTACCATATAATAAGATACATTATATTATAGAAACTGCATATATTATTCATAATAATAATATTTTACAGAAGTATTCAAAAGAAATACAACCGGGAATTGGCACTCTGAGCACCAACCCAACATCTACCACACCAATCAAGTCTCACCACAATGAAATAACTATAGAACAATTCTAGGTCATTTAAGAGTGGATCAACAACTTTAGAATGGAAACTAGTTTATCAAATAAACAAAAGAATGCTAATTAACTCCTTATAAGCATTCTATAATCTTAATACATGCTCAACCCTATCCTCAAACATCCATACTCCAAAAACACAAAGAATAAAGAATAGAAAAACTTAAGAACATCAAAAGATGAAGCCAACAACAAGAGGAATATTCTTTCTCTCAAATGGCAAGTTGGAAATACTCACTAAATTCCAAGCTTTCTTTGATTTTATCTTTGTCTTTCTTCTTCTTTCTCCTAAGCTTCTTTTGTTTTGTTTTAATGGAGTTTTGGATAAGATTTTGGTTAATAAAAAATATCCAACCCTTGGACATTTTACCACTTGGACGAATTTTGCATTAAAGGAAAACAAATTGATATTTTTCAATTTATTTCAATTAATGTCAAATTGGCCACTTGCTTTTGAAATCATTAACTCTTTAATGAATTTCATAAAGTCAAGTAAAGTATCTTTAAGTCATCTCACCATTTATCATAACTTTAATATATTTATATTTTAATCAATTTAATCATTTAATAATTAAATAATTAAATAATTATTTAAATATAAATATATTAAATATATGTATTATATTTACAATAAATATCAAATACATATATATTTATGATATTAGTCAAATATCTCAATTTGAAAATTAATTAATGTGTATTTGATAAAATCTAACATTAAATACAAATACACAAAAAATTAAGAAATGATTATTGGGTCCCTACACATGTATTTTGCGTTTAATCTTTAAACGACTTTATAAACAATCAATATTATTTATAAATGTTGCCCTAGTTCTCTACGAGTATATTTCATTAGTGAGACTCTCTAGATTCAGGCATATCCGTCACGAAATCCAATTTCGTGTCCATAATTTACCCACCCGTAAATTATGACGACCACGGATAAACTCACTGAATCATACATGTTGAGGTCATGGAAAATGTATAATTCCTCTGTCACAGGTATCCGGATATATCCCAGAGATCTAGATGTAAACGTCAAATCTTTATAGGGACTAGCCCGTCGACGTCTCTATTAACAATCTCAAAAAGAACATTTAGAACTGATTTCTAAAATGTACTATGGGCCCATGGTTTTTATCTGATTATTAATCATATATGGACTACCTATGCTCTGTACACAGAACTGACGGATCCTATATCGACACACACAGGACACCCTGAGGATCTATCCACACCCAATGAATAGGCGAAGGTCTGATCTAAATAGATCGGTGACGTGACTGCCATCTAAGTGTGGAAGATGTCTCATATGTCCACAGTGGCATTTCAAGTCTAAGAATCACAAATGCTACTCAACCCGTGAAGATTCTTATTGACGTTGGTGTACCATCCATTAAGAATCTTCAGTGAGTCGTTCAGTGTTTATCCATTATAAACACCTACACGTCTATACGAGTCTCCAAGACTTAGGGTTAATTGAGAAACCATTGGAATCATATATTCCAGTATACGACATGTACTGATCTTAACATGTTTACTTTACTAACCAAGTAGAGATACAACTCAATGTCAGTTGCGACGCTTTTGTAACAGTATCATGACTAGTCATTTTAAGGTCATTACGTCTTTACCATATTAAAAGATATATATTATATTATAGAAACTGCATATATTAGTCATAATAATAACGTTTTACAGAAGTATTCTAAAAAAAATACAACTGGGAATTGGCGCTCTGAGCACCAACCCCAACATAAAATCCCAATTGCTCTAGTGCCAATAACGATTGTATCTAATACATATCGAATCCTCGTGTTTATCAAACAACTTCGGAGGTATGGCCTTCATCAGCGGGTCTGCTATATTATCTTCACTCGGTACCTTGCACAAGATAATATCCCCTCGCAACACAATCTCTCGAATGATGTGGTACTTGCGTTCCCCAAGCTTTGACTTCTGATGCGCCCTAGATTCCTTTGCTTGCGCAATGGCTTCGGTATTATCACAGTATAACGGAATCGTATTCTCGATACTTGGGACAACTCCCAATTCTGTGATAAATTTCTTTATCTAGACAGCCGCTTTTGCAGCTTCAGAAGCCGCAATATATTCCGCCTCAGTGGTGGAATCTGCTGTCGACCCTTGTTTGGAACTCTTCCAAAAAACTGCACCTCTGTTAAGAGTAAATACGAATCCAGATGTAGACTTTCTATAATCGAGATCCGATTGGAAATCGAAATCCGTATACCCGTTAATTTACAGTTCGTTTCCTCCATAAATTATTAACTTATCCTTAGTACCCTTTAGATACTTCAGGATATATTTAATGGCCATCCAATGGTCATTACCTGGATTGGATTGATATCGACTAGTTACGCTAACAGCGAAACTGATATCAGGCCTTGTACATAACATGGCATATATTATGCTACCCAAACACGGAGCATAAGGTTGGTTAGACATTCTAACCTTCTCATCTTCTGTTTGTGGACTCATCTTATTTGAAAGATGAATCCCATGTCTGAACGGTATGTTTGCTGTCTTACAGTTATCAAAATTATACCGTTCCAAGATCTTATCTATGTACGTTGATTGGGATAACCTAATCAGCTTCCTTTGTTTATCTCTATAGAGGTTTATCCCTAAAACATAAGAAGCTTCTCCCAGGTCTTTCATGGAGAAATTCTTACAGAGGTACGCTTTGACGCTTTGTAACATACCTAAATCATTCCTAAAGATTAGGATGCCATCAACATATAGGACTAAAAATACGACCATGCTCCCACTGGCCTTCTGATAAACACATGATTCTTCCAAATTCTTTACAAAATCAGACGATCTAATAATCTCATCGAATCGAAGAATCTAACTTCGTGAAGCTTGTTTAAGTCTATAAATGGACTTCTTAAGCTTACATACCATACCCGAGTTTTCGCTGGACGTAAAACCTTCCGGCCGTTCCATATAGATTTCTTCATCAAGAAATCCATTTAGAAAATCCGTTTTGACATCCATTTGCCAAATCTCGTAGTCATGATACACAACTACAGAAAGCAAAATCTGAATAGACTTAAGGATTGCTATTGGTGAAAAATTTTCATCATAGTCGACGCTAGGTCACTGCGTGTAACCTTTTACTATCAGTCGGGCCTTGTAAGTTTCAACCTTACCATCAGGCCCGCGCTTCCTTTTATAAACCCATTTACAACCGATAGGAAAAATTCCTTCGGGAAGCGGAACCAAGTCCCAAACTGGATTCTCATGCTTTGAGTCTAACTCAGATTTCATGGCACTTTTCCATTTCACGGAGTCGATGTCCAACATCGATTCTCTATAGGTGAAAGGATCAGTCTCTTCTACTAAGAGAACATCTAGACCATTTTCTTGTATCAAATACAAGCGTTCAGGAGGTCTAAATACCCTTTCTGACCTACGAAGTGTGTGTGTTGAAGGTCTTTCATCTACTTGAAATTCAGGTTCCTCCGTTGGTTCGTTGTTTTTAGGTTAGACTTCATCAAGTTCAACCTGTCTATGATTACCATCTTCTGACAAAAATTGTACTTCTAGAAATTTTACGAAGCGAGTTACAAACACATTTCGATGCTCAGTATCATAGAACAGATATCCCCTCGTATTCGAAGGATATCCGACAAACCTAAACTTTTGCCATCGAGGCGAAAGCTTATCTTGCTGAGTCACCCTAACATAGGCAGGACAACCCCAAACCTTAATGTAACTAAGATTTGGTCTCCTACCGTACCATATCTCATACGGTGTCGTAGGAACAACTTTTGAATGAATCTTATTCAAAAGATGTGCAGTTGTTAAAAGAGAGTAGCCCCATAAGAAATAGGGCAAATATGTAAAACTCAACATTGATCGGACCATATCCAATAAAGTTCGATTTCTCCTCTCAGACACTCCATTGAGCTGTGAAGTACCTGGAGGAGTATATTGAGTGAGAATCCCATTCTCTTTCATATAATCCATGAACTTAGCACTCATATATTCTCTACCTCGATCAGATCGAAGGCATTTAATATATAGACCATTTTGTTTTTCTACTTCATTTCGGAACTCTTTGAACTTTTCAAAGGTTTCCGATTTATGGTGCATCAAATAGACATAACCGTACCGTGACAGATCATCGGTAAAAGTAACGAAGTAAAAATAACCACTGTGAACAGTTTGACTTAGTGGACTACATACATCAGAATGTACGAGTTCTAGTAAGTTAGTGGCGCGATGTCCAACACCAGAAAATGGGGCTTTGGTCATCTTACCCTGAATACACGATTCACAAGTTGGATATGATTCAATGGTGAGATCTGGTATCAAACCATTCCTAACCAATTGGGTAAGGCGTTTAACGCCTATATGACCTAGTCGCATATGCCAAAGTTCAGTATTATTAATTACAGATAAACTATGTTTATTAACTCCAGTGTTTAAAATATCTTTAGAAGTTTGTAATGTATAATGACCATGCTGGTTTGGACAACAAAGGATCTGAATATTACATTTATCATATAAATACAAAGAACAGTTCTTAATATTAATACGATAACCTTCTGTATCTATTACAAAAAGAGATATAATATTAGCTACACATCCAGGTACAAAATGACAGTCATATAACAAAAGTGTCCTATTCGGCAATGAGATCTCGCATACTCCCACTGTAACTACATCCAGAGAGTCTCCACTCCCGAATCGCAACTGCATCTCTCAAGGCTTCAGTTTCCTACTTTCCTTTAGCACCTGTAACGAATCACAAATGTGAATGGGACAAGCAGAAGCTAAAATCCAGGTGGATGTAACGGCTTCACAAGCCAAAGATATATCAATAACCGGAAAAACAAATGTACCTGATGTAGATGCTCTCTCCCTCCTCAGCTGGGCAATGTAATCAGGACAGTTCATTTTCCAGTGCCTGACCTTGATGCAGTGATGGCACTTGTCATCAAAAGCCCTTTTGGGCTTAGCTATCTTTGCCTGTGGTTGAGGACCGAAACTCTTCTTTTTCTTCCCTTTCTTCTTCTTTCCCTTTGACCAAGTCTGGGAAGAAGCAGAAAGTGAAGTAGGTCTCGGAGGGTGAGTCGGTACTCCCTTCTTGAGGTCCTCTTCCACCGTGAACAACATCCTATGCAGCTCTTGGTAGATGCAGATAATCCCATTCATGTTGAAGTACATCACGAACTGGCGATAAGAAGCTGAGAGTGAACCAAGAATGACACTCCTACCGAGAATGTCATTCAGAATGAGATTATGTTGCCTCAATTGATCGATCAAATTGATCATCTGAAGAACATGCGGGCTAACAGCTTGCCCCTCATCCAATCGCGCATGGAACAGTTCCATTGCGACCTTATGAACAACAACTTGTTCTTGGTTTTCAAACGATTGTCTTAATTGTGTCATCATAGTAAAAAATCTGACATGCCATAATATTTTTTCTTGAGTCCCGGTTAAAGCGAACTTAAGATGTATGATTTAACTTTTAAATCATCATCATTCTAAGCTTGGAAGACTTCGCGTTTTTCCGGTGTAGCGTCCTCTGCCACAGCAAGAGGCAGTGGACCCTCAAGAACATATCTCAACTTCTCGGAATCGAGGACAATCCTCAAATCCAAACCCCAATCGGCAAAGTTATCAGTGCCTTTGAGTTTGTTCACATCAAGCATACGCACAAACTGATTAGTGGATGGTGCCGCCATCGCAAATCTATCATATAGATCACGAAAAATGGTTAGCATAAATTTAAGCAGTGTCCCCAATGGGTGTGGCTTGGTGGTGTAGGGTCCAGGATCTCACCTTGAAGTTCTGGGTTCGAATCCAGGGGTGCACTTCTTGTAAGAGCCTGGGACAGCCGGTGGTTTTACCTGCGCCGCGGCCCAGAATGGGTGGTTTGGTGGCGGGGTTTCCAACGTTTCCAAAAAAAAAAAAATAAATAAATAAATTTAAGCAGTTTCATATAATATTATAAGCATAAACTAGATCATGGATTTTTAATCTAAAAATGCCCTTCCCACTAAATCATGCAATACTGTAATCTCAAAATAGAATACAAAGATTTAATAATTAAATTAAATGTAAATAGTGAAAAGTGGATCCCATGAATATATTTCAGCTCACAGCAGAGGCACGGTCTCGCCTACGTATATTCATCGGGCAGACAACTCATTTGTCAATCACTCAATAGTGATTCTTGGGTTTCCGGTCCTGGTCGTTTCTCGTTGTGACTGCTAAGGCAGGCTCACAAGGAGACGTACCAAGGTTAAACTTGTCAATGATAAACTCAAGCTACTTGCGTAACCCTGACAGCTAGGGCACGTTCAGGATTCCGCTTTCGCTTGAATTTATCAAGTATATGATATACACCCGGTATAAATAAATCTCTATCGGCTACACCCTCACAGCAGAGGCACGATATTGGATGTAGTCACGGAGAAATATTCATAAACCGTATTGACAAGATGGACCATATAACATGCATCAAATACATAATTACATTTAAACCTTATTAATTAGAGATTTTCCGCTAAGTGTCATACACCATAAATCTAATCAAATTAGATTAAAAAAATGCATGTATAAAGTTAAGAAAACATGATTAAACGTTGAATTTAAAGGGCTAATCATATTAGGGGGCCTAGAATCAGACTCGCTCTCTGATACCATTTTGAAAGGGTTTTATGATGGAAATCTGGTAACGCAGCGGAATAGTGGAAAATCAAAATTTTTCGATTTCAAAATTTTTTCTTGGATCAATTAAATAAACTTATTTATTCAATTACCCAATTATCAAATTATGAAATATTACACAAGAAAATAAGTGTTTCTGTAATTACTGAATTGCCCCAAAACTTTGCATTATGTTCATTTTAGTCATAAATTGTTCAAAATAATTTTGGATGATTCTAAATCATTACTAATATGAATTTAACATGTCCTACACATTGAAATTCAAATTGCAACAAAAATTTCCAAAATTTTGTCCAAAGCCGTGAGCCCCCATTTTGCCAATTTGTGCATTTTGCTATTTTAATGTTCAAAACACATCAAGATGAAATCCAATTGACCTAATATTTTATATGCATCATATACACATCCAAATACATAACATAAATGAAAAGCCCCAAATTTGGAAGTGTTCTTAAACCCTAATTTTTTAATTTCATCAAATTGAACAAATTAGACCAAAATAATTAAATCCAACACTTTAATCAAGTTTCTACCACACCAATCAAGCCTCACCACAATGAAATAACTGTAGAAAAATTCTAGGTCATTTAAGATTGTATCAACAACTCTAGAATGGCAAATAATTTATCAAATAAATTAGAGAATGCTAATTAACTCCTTATAAGCATTCTATAATCTTAATACATGCTCAACCCTATCCTCAAACATCCATACTCCAAAAACACAAAGAATAGAGAATATAAAAACTTTAGAACATCACAAGATGAAGCCAACAACAAGAGGAATATTTTTCTCTCTAATGACAAGTTGGAAATACTCACTAAATTCTATGTTTTCTTTGATTTTATCTTTGTCTTTCTTCTTCTTTCTCCCAAGCTTCTTTTGTTTTGTTTTAATGGAGTTTTGGATAAGATTTTGGTTAAGAAAAAATATCCAACCCTTGGATATTTTATCACTTGGCCGAATTTTACACTAAAGGAAAACAAATTGATATTTTTCAATTTAATTCAATTAATGTCAACTTGGCCACTTGCTTTTGAAATCATTAACTCTTTAATGAATTTCATAAAGTCAAGTAAAATATATTTAAGTCATCTCACCATTTATCATAACTTTAATATATTTATATTTTAATCAATTTAATCATTTAACAATTAAATAATTAATTAATTATTTAAATACAATATATTAAATATATGTATTATATTTACAATAAATATCAAATACATATATATTTATGATATTAGTCAAATATCTCAATTTGATAATTAATTAATGTGTATTTGATAAAATCTAACATTAAATACAAATACACAAAAAATTTAGAAATGACTATTGGGTCTCTACACATGTATTTTGTGTTTAACCTTTAAACGACTTTATAAAAAATCAATATTATTTATAAATATTGCCCTAGTGCTCTACGAGTATATTTCATTAGTGAGACTCTCTAGATTCAGACATAACCGTCACGAAATCCAATTTCATGTCCATAATTTACCCACCTGTAAATTATGACGATCACGGATAAACTCGATGAATCATACATGTTAAGGTCATGGCAAATGTATAATTCCTCCATCACAGGTATCCGGATATATCACAGAGATATAGATGTAAACGTCAAATCTCTATAGGGACTAGCCCGTCGACGTCTCTATTAGAAATCTCAAAAAGAACATTTAGAACTGATTTCTAAAATGTACCATGGGCCCATGGTTGTTTTCTGACTCTCTCCGACTTACGCGGTTCTTGTGTATTCGAAGATTATTTGTATAGTTTCATCCTTGATGAAATATTTATGTTCTATTAGGAATCAGTGCCTAGAATAGTATTACTCCGATTTTCATCGAGTTTTACTTTCCTCCCACTTACCACTGCATATAGGTATTCCTCTTAGGAAAACCGCATGGCGAGCAACAATTACATTGTTCTATTGTGAGATGTATAAGTAATATAATTTGGTTTCCCTAGGATAACCTACAATTAGGCACTTATCCGATTTGGGTTCTAGTTTGGTATCATCCAAACATATGCCTAGCATACTCAAATCTTCACGAATGAGAACCCAATTTCTTTCCTGTTCATATCTAATATGAAATCTGTCTAACAGATTTTATGGAACCTTATTCAAAATAAGTCTTGCGCTGTTTATACGTATCCGTTGAAGGAAATGGTAGCTCAGAGCGACTCAGGATTAACCTTATCATGTCCAACAAAATTCGGTTTCTCCGTTCGGACACACCGTCAGGATTGACGTGTTCCGGGAGGAGTCCTTATTAAAAGAATACTATACTCTTTCAAGTATATGAGAAACTTATTGCTTAAGTGTTTTCATCATGGTCTAATCATGGTGTTTAATACTTTAGCCGATCTGTTTGTCTACTTCGTGTCGAAACTCTAAAAGTTTCCGATTCGTGTTTCAAAAGAAACACTTAACCATAACGCGATGCCATATCCGTAAAGGTCACGAAATATTCATATCAACCTCTAGCTTAACTAGACATGGGCCCACTTGCTTCACTATGAACTAGGGCTTACAGATCGGTGGCACTTGCACTTTTACCAAGTAAATAGTGTTTTAGGCATTTTGCCTAATAAACTAGATTCGTAGACTTTATTTGAATAGAATCAAATTAGTCATAGTACCCACTCTTCGAAAGTGTGGATATACGAGTCTTGTTTAATTGTGTCCCAGACAATAATGCCACAATATTTTTCAACTGATTAATTCAGTTTGAGCTATATGTTTGTCATGTTATATGTTTGAGATTTATTTATATTCAAAATATAAATACTATTATTCAGATATAATGTGTTTATCTCAATATCATCTTTATATAATGAAACAATTTAGTGTTCTAGAATATAAAGGTACATCCGCAACAGATTAAACACTGATATACAGATAATGTTTCTAGTCAAACTAGTTACATTATAACAGTTTCCTAATTTAAGTACACACCCAAAGGGTAGTTCATAAACTTAGGTTTCTACGGTTAAAACATCGACTTTCGTCCTGTTTCCGTTTCGTAGATTAATCTCAATTGAAGTCAGTATCCTGCTCATAGCAGATTCTGCACATCAGTATATATTTATGTATCACACTAAGTATTTAAATCCAATTTTAATACTAGTAGTGAACATATTTATGACAAACATATTTGAAGTCGGAGCCTTGCACCGTCTTCAGTTCCTTTATGTCTGCCTTGTCCATACGGCAGTCACGCTTCCGTGTCCCCGTTTTCCACATTTTAGGCAGACATTTTGGGATTTGTCCTTTATCTTCCCAGAAGATTATAATGATTTTGCCTTTGCCATTTTCTACATTCCAGAAGCCTTTGGCCAAGCCTTGGCTTTCTAGAATATCGAAATAAGATGCGCCTTGCGCTTCTTACCTTATTGCAAACATTGGCTTTGTCTCCTAGAGAATAGCCATTAACTCTCTAAGAGTTATTATTGCAATTTAGTACTTCTAAGATCTAAGTACAGATCTACGAAGATCCTTCAATTTCATTATCATACTTTAAGGATCTAATCCTTAGTTCTGATTAAGAAATTAATGAGTCTATTCGGCAAGCTTAATGGATTAAGCACTAAAGCTATCATCACATGAATCTTCCAAAGATCATGCTCTACTATTTGCTTAACTTCGGGCTTAGGCCTAAGATGTTATTTTATCAAATAATTAACTCCTTAGTTTCCAGGACTATCCTGAAATTTTATTCCCATTTGAAAATTAAAGTCGTTTAAATATATTTTCACCCAGGATTATGTTTTAAACACTAATCTTTCAATTTAATCTTGATTCTAATAGTCCAACTATTTAATCAACGATTTTAGGTACTATTCATTATAATGATTACTATAATCTAACTATATAATCAACTATAATTTAATTGATTAAATTCAATTATATTGATTACTATAATCCAATTATAAAATCAACTATAATTTAAATTTGTTAATTCAAATATATTGATTACTATAATCCAATTATATAATCAACTATAAATGAATTAGTTTGAATACAGTCCAACTGTTTTAAAACAACGATTAAATATTAGTCCAACTAACATTTAATTTATTTGACGAATAATTGATATGAGCGCGTATGGCAAGTTATTAAACGAATATTACAAATTTAATACTTGTCTCATACTATTTTTCGGCGAGCCTCTAACCCTCTGTTGAGTACTCGGGAAACCTTGTTTCCTAGTGGGCCAGGATCCCGTTAAATAGCACACAATCTTGACTTTGGCCAACAAATTGTATGATAATTAACTAGGTAGATCTCTAAGATCAATTGGATCCCATCCAATTCCTAGATCCAGTAGGTGGACATCCAAGTTCGAAACATATATCTTATATATGCCAATATATCCAATATATTGCCTAACCTTTTTCCTCTGAATCAACTAAGCCTTGGCTTTGGCACAACAAACTTAGTGATCCCAGTTAAGCGTAACCCATTGACCTTGGAAAGCTTCGTAATCAATGTCGATGGACAAGAAGTGATCTTGACTTTGGCCAACAAATCACAACTTGGACAAGACACCGATATGGAACAAAGCCTTCATGATTCAAACACATCCGCGACGGACAAAGGCCTTGACTTTGGCCAACAAACCAATGCCAGTCTTGGATCTTGAGAAAGAATCACTCAATGGAAGGAAAAATGCTTAATAATATTTGAGGGTTTTTTGCGTGCAAATTGGCAACCAATTTATTATCTTTGTTAAGGTATCATCATCATACACCCTTAAACATGCATTCTAAACACATAATAAGGAGCATATAAATAAAATAATAATGATATGCGGATGGATATTTAACACATTGTTCCTAGAACAAATCTCTCTATTTCCTCTCTCCTGCTAGCACAAGTATTACTTTTACCCGTTACATAACACTTCTAAAGAAATCTCATTTACATTGAGGGGAATAGGTGAGAAGAGAAATACACAGAGTAAGGAGGTAATAGGCTGAACACACAGGTCCAATTTAATAATTCTAAATTTATTACAACAATTTTCAAAATTACCCCACCCATCTAATATCTATCTGATATACATTATTCATGCATCGCAACCATGTATTCACACAAGCATGTTATCAATCAATCTAATCCAATTAATTAATCTGATAATTAATGACCATCCAATATTCAAACAACGATTTGATTTTGTGCGAGTCCAACTCGTTTTGCGAATAAGTACTTAAAGTATAAATTCTCGAATTAAATTAAACTACAAAATATAATCCAATTTAATTTGTATTTAATACTAATTCGCTATTTAATTCCAAATTAAATATTACACTTTATAAATAAACCTTTACGACTTAGATTCTAAACCTAACCGTTACGGGTCTCAAAGCCCGATTAACATCCAATGTTAATTTAATTAAAGTCCAATGGGCTTTTAATTAATTTCTTAAGGCATGGACTTTTGGTCAACATGGGTCAAACCCAAATACCAAAGCCTATTTAAAGAATCACCCTTATATGCCAAGAAATCAATTTAGGCCCAATTAAATATAAAGGTCCATTAAGTCATAATTGGACTTTATGGATATGGTTTTGGGCCCAATTGGATCCAACCAATTTGCCTAAACCAATCTTGGTACAACCAAACCCAATAAGCCCATTAACAACTTTTAAAGCCCAATTAAATTTAAGCCCAACATAATTAAATTCCAAAATTCCAATTTCACAATTTAATTATTCAAAGTGTATTGCCATAATTAATCAACCAAATCAATATTTCCAAAACACCAATTAGCCTAATTAATTATGCTTATCAACATTAAAACATGTCCAACACATTTTAAACAAAAATCAAACCCATTTCATGCTTCTTTAGCTCTCGGCATTTTGGGCATTTTTATGTCCGATTTGAATTCAATCCAATCAAATCCAATTCAACATTACCCATATGTTTTCCAACTCATCAAATGATCAAAAACACAAAATACCAAAACTTTAGGGCATTATCCACATTCGGCCAAGCCATGTGATTTTGGGAAAATTTGTCCAATTCAAAATTCATCAAATTGACAATGCATAACACCATGTTATCATTATTTAAGCATACTCAAACATCTAATTTCACTCAAACATGCTCAAATCAATTTTGCCCAATTTAACCCTAAGTTCAAATTTCATGCTCAAACCGCTCTGCTACCATTGTTGGGTTTCTACGGTCCCGAGGATCGATTTAAAGCAATGAAATCAGCGTGTGAATATGTCAAGGAAGTTGTGGAATACTTACATCGATCGGTTGAGGCGATGCGAGGAACAACAAAAACTTTTTAAGCCCTTTGAAGCTCATTGGTGCTCACGGCAGTGGCAGTTTTTGCCTTCCTTAAATTCGGCCATGGAAGGATCTCTCAAGCTCCAAGCTTTGGTTGATGATTCCATGCTCACATGTGCGGTTCCCTATCACCTTCGCAAGACTCTAAAGTGTGCTAGCACTTAGGAATTTTTGCCACAAAAATTCCTTAGCTTCTCCATGGCTCACGGTGAAACCAGAAATTGAAGAAGGAAGAGGTCCTAGGCCGAGTAGATGAAGAGAGAAAGAAGGCCACCTTGGCCGAATGGAGAGAGGGAGAGAATGCGTGAAAATTAATTGTTTTTTATTTCAAAAATAAAGATATACCAAATCCAAGAAAAGGTAAAAGGCATTAAAGCCATCTCAACCACTTCCATCAATCAATCAAGTGAAAAATTGTCACATCACTCAAAGTGACATGTGATTTGACGCTTGATGTGACTAATGATTTGACGCTTGATATGACTTGTGGGCCGCACTTAATTCGCAATGCGAGTGCACCCGCAAACACACTCGGGCTCGGGTTCGCTAATTCCAAATTAATGAATTTTTTCTTTGCGACGTAATTAATTAATTATGCCTAGCAAAATTACTATTCACGTCGCTAACGAATTAATTCTAAATTAACTCGTTCGCCCGAATTAAAATCTAATTTCGATTCCGCGTCGAAATCCAATTTCGTATAATATATCGAATATATTATTTTATCGATTAATTCCAAATTAATCGTTCTCTCTCTTTAAATGATATTTTATCCCAGATAAAATATCTCCGTAATTAATCCTAGATTAATTTTCTCTCTCATCTAATTAATCTCAGATTAATCAAGTGCGAGTCATACGTCATCGGTGAATCTTCGGGAAGCGACCATGAAATCCCCGGATATGTTGGCAGTAAATCCGATCGTTGGACTATCCGAACACGTAAGTACCTAGTACTACGCTTTTACCGATTTACAAGACAAGGTTGGCTTCTAGCAAAGCGCCATGCCTACCTAATTCTCCAGAAATATCCTTACAGGAATATGTGATCTATGTCAGGCGTAGTATACGTAGTAGTACGTATTACGATCCAGTATCAGATGTCACGTGCAAGACCTGAGGCTGGAATTGTGTCTGCCCCGTACCAAGCACATATCAGATTTCTGGTAACCAGTCTCTATAATCGGATATACATGACCTAGTCATAATATCTCGATAGCTGCAGTATATAAGAGAACAAGTTCCGTATCTTACGTGACCATCATCTCCACTATGACTGGAGTGATACTTTCGTCTTGACATCACACCCAACACACTACGATTCTCAATATACCCAGCAGAGGCGTACACAGAACCTGTTAAAGCCCTGGACGACCTAAAACCAAAGTATATTGATTGTCGCAAGTATTAGCGGTGCAAGTCTCAGGTTAAGACCAAATACACCTACCCTGATTCGGACTTCCATAGACACATACCCAAATATATGAGAACTATGTCGTTATGCCCTCACAACGCGCATAAGTGTAATACTAGTCTTTTAATTATCGATGTCCAATCTCGATAATACTCTGACTAGGGATATTTAATGATTAAACCTTTACAGATTGATACTGTCTCATATCATCTCAATCCAGGAACTAATCATATGGACCTTTCATCATTTATATATCTTGGTAATCTAATCACAAATGATAAAAGAGCAATTTCCTTTGTCACATAGTTAATTTGTACAACATCACCATGATCTGTACAAATAGTGACGCTATGGGTCATAACTGTCCAACACGCTGTGATTGGTTGATGGTGACACGTAGCACGGCGTACGTTAGCAAAGTCAAACTTCTCAAATTCTGACCCGTTGACCCGGTGCACGTTAGCACTATTCGGCGTACGTTAGGCGTCGCGACTCCAAGGGCTTGCGCGTCGTGACGCGCCCAAATTACAAAAATGCCTTTTTTCAAATTTTCATTGTTTTGGTCCAAATCACCTCCAGAATGTCCTGAAACTTTATTTATCTACAAAATAACACAAAACACATCAAAATATTCACAAAACTCAAGAAACTATACAAAATATTAGGTTAAATGAGTGGGAAATAGTGATAGATTTACCACTCATCATTAGGCGTATGAGGGGATGGCGAAACGTAACGTCCTCATATGTCCAATTTTTCATACAGAGACACATAATTCAGAGACAGTTTTCAATTTTCAGATACCGATTTTTGTTTTCAGATATAGTTTCCAGGTTTTCAAATACAGAGCAGTTCACAGAGAATAGATTTTCAGTAAATAGTTTTTCAGAAAACTAGTTTTCCAGAAATAGTTTTTCAGAATCCAGAGTTTCAAAGGCAGTTTTCAGAAAGATGAAGCTTTCAGAAACAAGTTTTCATATAAAGATGTTTTTATTGAAACTAAGGTTTCGAAATCAAGTTTTCATTTCAGATTTCAGTTTTAGTCCACTCACTTAGATCGTACTATGATCTAACCCCCACCCCAGTCTTTGTATCTTGCAGGTTTCTCGGAGGACGAGCTCGGGAGGACGGATACTGGTGCAGTCACTAGGGTTTGGAGTCCACCAGTTCCGAGTCAGAGAGCATAAAAATATAGTCAGAGTTAAAGTACAGTTACATGCATATATTAGTGTCGTATAAGTTATTATAAGTGTCTATTAAAGTATTGTGAAGAGAAGTACATTTGAATATACAGTTATAAGTAATAAGAATTTTATTTTAATGAGTCGGGCCTTAGTTACTGTATATGATTTTGCATTTAGACAGTTTAGTAAGTAAATGATATAGTTGAAAAGTTAGAGGCTTATGGGTTAGTACTGCTATCACCTACCGGTGGCATCTCTCAGATTCAGGGATGTTACAAAGATGGTATTAGAGCATGGTCTAGGGAGTCAGTGACTGTAGTGGGCAGAGTGTTGGAGTCTTGTATACTTAGTATGTCCGGGATACTAGTATGCAGTGCACTACCTCCCCTATATCTGATCCTCGAGTACGTCCTCAAAGTTTCCTTACTCTAGATAGAAATCATTCAGTAATCATCTTAGATCACTTCCCGAAGTTCGGTATAAGCTAGGGAATCAGATAGTAAGTACCAAAGAAAGTTATTCGAGAGAGAGTAAAAGAGAAAGAGAA
Organism: Zanthoxylum bungeanum; assembly: GCA_019454045.1. Lineage (NCBI taxonomy): Eukaryota > Viridiplantae > Streptophyta > Magnoliopsida > Sapindales > Rutaceae > Zanthoxylum > Zanthoxylum bungeanum. Next base: position 11,794 of record SKCR01016283.1, on the reverse strand, counting down.
AGCTAGAAAAGAAGTAAAGAAAGTGCAATGAGGATTAAATAGTTAAAAGTAAGAAAGATAGAGATACTGGATCTGATCGATAAGAAAGTACATGAACCTATAGTAGTCGAGAGAATAGAGAATAAAGAAAGCCCCAACAAGTATTAGAGTTGTCCAGTAGAAGTAAGGCTCCTCTCTTCCTCAGGAAAATTATTTCAAAAGAATCCCACAACCTTCGAGATCTTCCTACAGAGGGTGAATTCCCCGAGTAACGAAGAATAATCAGAGTAATAACAGAAGTAAGAAATTCATATCGGTCTTGAGAGCCCCAATGGATCTAGATGCCAAAAAGGATTTAGAAAATTCCAGATACCCAAACTCCGACTCCGATTCACAAGTAAGTAGTAGAAATTGCTAGTTACCTTATTCCCAGTAAATTTGATAAAGACAAGACCTTGAACTATCTAGCCTTCTAACCCTCTAATGACATCAGATACGAGAGTAATCCTGATAAAGCCTACCTCATACCTGCTATACATGAGGAATATACTCTACCAGGACGTAGAGCATTAGAATAAGGATACCGAAGCTAGTTGAGACATAAAGATGTTGACCCTAGTCCCTACCAGCATAGGCAAAGATGACCATAAGCGATTTGACGAAAGTTCACGTAGGATCACAAAATATTGGTCACCTAGAAAGAGATTAAGGAAGTTTTGAGGTTATTAGGAAAAGAACTTATTATAGCCCAGAGAATAAGACAAATCAGCCCAAGGTTTATAGCACTAGTAAAAGTCCGCAGGATAGACCAATACGGTAGAACCTAAGGATTAGCCGCCAGTTAGTAGAAAACCATGGAAGTATAAAAAATAAAAACTGTAAGGTTGGGGATATTTGGAAATAAAGAAGGTACTAGTATAAACCATAACATGAAGTGATAAAGTAGCAATTTGTGGCAGAAGTAAAGAGCGGAGATTTAGGAAATAGCCATAAAAGTGAACCACCACTAGCTTCAGTAACATAATGGAAAACCAAATAATATAATATGAAGATAGTAAGAAAGAAACAAAAGTGGCAGGAAGATTAGGTACGAATAATGGAATAAGAAAAGAAGTTTGGTGACAATAAAATAAGTAAAGACTTCGGAGTAATTAGTAAAGAGAAATGAACTTTAAGATATAGAGTAATGTGCCAGGTCCTCGTGGAACCCATGACGACCTCCCTTCCAGAAAATATCAACTCGAGAAATTATGCCATGATCTAGCCAAAGTATCATAAAGACTTTAAAATATAAAGAATTCAAGGAACTATGTTAAGAAGGATTAAGAAAGTTTTGAGGATATAAGGAAGAAAACCTAGGGAAGCGCAAAGATTAAGGCAAGAGAAACGCGAGTAGTAACAAGGAAATTCAGTGAATTCGAACACATAGATAATATAACAAGAAGATAATAAAGTAAAGAATCGAGAATGGTTGTGGGAACTTAGAATTTAGTAAAGAAAAGAGCTAGCAAATGAGAGTAATTAAAAGATTAGACAAATCATGAGATGGCTCGACAACTAAGTCAATGAAATTCAAAGAATCATAGACAAGAAACATCAGGAGGGAAAGTTAAACATTACAGTAAGTTAATATAAATGTAGGAAACCTTATAAAATACCTAAGACCCTCAAGGAAGTAAGTACAAAATAAAATGGAGAATGATTCATAGGAATATAGTGAGTAACTTATAAAGGACCTCATGGTATTAAGAAGGATTTTAGGAAAAGTGTAAAGTATGGACCAAGGATCTAGTAAAAGATGACCTTAGTAGTTGAAGAAAATAGAGTTTTCAAAAGAGTAAAAGAATAAAGAGTAAGAGAGACTAAGATTAAAAAGGAATCTTCATAGCAGAATAAGTCCCTTAGGAATGATAATAAAGAGATTATAGTAGTATCTAGAGAAAGGATATAGTAATCGCAGGGAATAAAGGAACAGAAAGAATAAAGTAACAGTATAAGAAACTTAATAGGAAGTAAACTTCTAAGAAAACTTTGTGCAGAACATGAAGTGATTGATTGATGTAAATGACCAAGAGTAAGGTAAAGGAAAAGCAAGTCAAATGAGTTCTAGCAATAGGATCAAAACTAGTTCCCACCCTCCCAACCCTTGATCGTCATCGATAGTAAAGATGGACTTGAAGCGTAATCTTAAGGTACTCCCATAGCAAGTATGAGTATGGTGATAAAAAGAAAAGGAGAAATAGTTTATGTCAGAAACTCAAAGGGAAGATATTAGATAGAGTAATAAAAAGAAGAAGTATCAGTTAAGCATACAATAAGAAGATAAAAGACAGCGTTAAGAGTAACAAAGAACATGTGAAGAAAAGTATCTTTCGGGTAAAGAAATAAGAGTTGAGACCTACAGATGTCCAAAAAGGAACAAATGAAGCTAATAAGAGTCAGAAAGAAAGCGTTAAGATTAGAATAACACCAAAAAGGGGAATAGTCAAGTGAGAACCAATATTTCAAGAAATTAAGGTCTGAGGAAATCATAGGTGCATAAAGAAAGGAAATATTCCTCAAGGAAGAAGGCAGAAACTTAGGCCAAGAAAGTCCTTAGTAGATGGTATAATGAAGTGAAGAATGAAAAGAGTATTAAATAGAGGTATGAAGGATACATATAGGTAAAGAGAAGACAATAAGTAATAACAAGAAATGTTTTGGTTAAGTAATTATATGAGATACTCAGCCTTAGTCTAGGATAAACAAGCCACTACAAGTTTAGGATAATTTTAGTTTCGGATATGGATGGTTTGGCGAATTCAGATCATAGTTTGGAAACAAAGAAATAAGTTAATGCGAAGCTGAGATTGTTATAGAAAATGAATCCTTGAGCAACAGAATATTAGCCAGAAATCTGAATAACGGCTTTTGAAAGCAAAGTATGAAAGAATACAATTAAAATAGAAAATGATCATTGGGAAACATCAATAAGTTAGAAATTCCCTAACCCCCCTTAGGAAGTAAAACTTTGGTATTTGAAGAAGAAAATCTTATAGACTACTGAAGGTTGTAAGGGTTGTATTGAGAGTTAATAGTCCAGTGATGAGGAAGAATAATAAGAACAAGATAGGTAAATGAAACAAATGAATACTGGGTACGGGTAAAATCCTTAGTAAAAGTTAAAGGTATCAAGAATATGATCAATTAAGAAATTATGGAGCATAAGTAAAGACCTATAAGAAAAATATCTTGGAGATAAGGAGTATGCAGTACAGTTAAAGAATCAAAGAGATAGTAGTTAAAAATACTCAGCATAGATATTACAGAAAGAAGACTCAGAGGAAAGATCTAGTAGCTAATAAAGTAGAGACAAGAAGATAAGTATAGTAGCATCTTTGGTTATTCGTGAAACTAAGAAGACCATGAGTTAAACACCAGAGAGGATTCGAGGAAGAATCATATTTAAGGGGGAGAAATTGTAACCACTGGTAGTTTCTACTACTGCCTACAGTGATATTATTAGGCACGAGACGAAGGTACGTAAAATAAACTATGATTGGACTTAAATATGCTCATGGAATGACTCTGGAGATGATCGATAAATTTCCCGAAGTCCCGGGAAGAGACTAGACCATGTGCCCCTTTGTTCTGCCCATAGTATTTAGGGCATAACATTTTCATACGATCTTCGATTTTTATGAATTTTATATCTTCGGAAAGATAAGACCGAGACCTATAACTTCCATGTTAAATAGTTTTCCAAATTCGGATTAGAACCGGGTCAAAAACGTAAGTTAAAATCTGGATGAATAGTGATTTCGGGGTTAAATGCAAAATTCTCAAACTTTCTATATTTTTCTAAACTAATCCACAAATTTCCAAATATCTAGCACACCCCGCCACTATATAAAGGAGTTACTATTCCCAAACCTCAAACTTTTGGAAACAAAATAGAAGAAGAAAAACGTAAGAGAAAAGAGAGGGAAAGAAAGAAAGAAAAAGAAGAAGAAGAAGAAGAAGAAGAAGAAGAATAAGAAGAAAGGAATGAAAAGAAGAAGAAGAAAGAGGAAAGATAAAGGAAGTAAGAAGAACTAGTGATGAAGCCTTGAGGATGAAGAACAACCAAGAGAAAAGAGGTAAAGTAATATGACCCATTTTCTTGTTCTTGAAGCTTATAAGTTTTAATGATATAGGTAGGTTGATTGGCTTGGTGGTGATATGGTAGTATAAATTTTTGACACTAAAACCATGGAAATCTTGATAATTCCCAACTTGAGGGTTTTGAGTAAAAATTTGATAAGTGATTAAAAGATGTTTTGATTGATAAATTGAAAGTTTAATGTATGGTAAATGGTGTTAGGATGATGTATTGTGTTTTGGTTTGGGATATGGAAACATTGATATGGGGTGGAGATGAATGATTTCAGTTTTGGAGGAGTTGGAGAAGCAAAAACAGAACCTGGAAAACCTAGGTCGCGTCGCGACTCAAGAAGGATAGTGTATCACGACGCAAGGCTAAAATGATGAATGGATTTAGAGAGCTGCGCGTCGCGACGCACAGTCCTTCTTGCGTCGCGACGCGAGACCAAAACTTCACCAAATCAGTTTAATACCCCAGTTCTATCCTAACGCGTCAGAAGCCGCCCTTAGGGACTTGTATCAATTCATACACATATCATATATCAAATTATGATCATCATAAGTCTTGAGTATATAATATTCAGATGAATCTTTAAAAAATTGAGGTTATTTCACTAGATTGATTCTAATTGAGTTCCGATCGTAGATTATTCGCAAGAACCGTATTCTCCTTTGATCAAGGATTCGGTGCCAGCTAGGCTCAAACACAGTGAGTGGATATTTTCTCTTTTACTTGATTTTCATTTCGTATTTTTCACATCAGACTTACATTTTATGCTTTAGGGCGTTAGAATTTTTTCTTTTCAGTTATTGTTATATATAGTTATGCTTTGAGAAAGGAAATGATTTTCAGAAAATAGAATTTTCAATTTTAAGATTTAAAGTATGATTTTCATGTTTTCGGGGCATGAGTTAAAACCTCACCCCAGTATGTAACTATCACAGAGATACAGTTGGAATTGACGGATACAAAGGACATGTGCACATATGAAGGACTGAGGGGGACGCTCTCAGATCCTCGAGCCGGGCTAGGGGACGGCGATACGTAATGCCCATAGACGCCAATTTTTGAGCTTGGGTGGTAGCATAGATCCGCACCCCCAACTCCAGTTTGTGGCTTGGGGGACGGCGATACGTAACGCCCCAAGACCACCAGTTTTAGAGATAGTAGTGGCATGCTTTGGGGGACAGTGATACGTAACGCCCCAAAGTCATGGATTTTCACTACTGGCTCCAAATAGGCGTATGGGGGGATGGCGATACGTAACGCCCTCATACGTCTAATTTTTCATACAGAGACACAGAATTCAGAGACAATTTTCAGTTTTCAGATACAGTTTCCATTTTTTCAGATACAGAGCAGTTCACAGAGAATAGATTTTCAGTAAATAGTTTTTCTGAAAACTAGTTTTCCAGAAATAGTTGCAGAATCCAGAATTTCAGAGGCAGTTTTCAGAAAGATGAAGCTTTCAGAAACAAGTTTGCATATAAAATTTTTTTTATTGAAACTAAGGTTTCGAAATCAAGTTTTTATTTCAGATTTCAATTTTATTCCACTCACTTAGATCGTACTATGATCTAACCCCCACCCCAGTCTTTGTATCTTGCAGGTTTCTCGGAGGACGAGCTCGAGAGGACGGATACTGATGTAGTCACTAGGGTTTGGAGTCCACCAATTCCGAATCATAGAGCATAAGAATATAGTCAGAGTCAAAGTACAGTTACATGCATATATTAATATCGTATAAGTTATTATAAGTGTCTATTAAAGTGTTGTAAGGAGAAGTACATTTGAATATACAGTTATAAGTAATAAGCATTTTATGTTGATGAGTCGGGCCTTGGTCACTGTATATGATTTTGCATTTAGACAGTTTAGTAAGTAAAAGATATAGTTGAAAATTCAGAGGCTTATGGGGTTAGTACTGCATCTCTTGCCGGTGACATCTCCCAGATTCGGGGATGTTACATAGGGACACCTCGGGGTTTAAAGGCTTATTGCATACACTAAATGCAACCGTGATCCCTACGAAAGTGACTTAGTTTGATTTTAATTATTTATTGCATTTTATTTTGTTGTTTTGCTCGAGGACTAGCAAAATGTTAGGTATGGGAGTGTCATGAGCATAAAATATATCACTATTTACCGCCCATTTTACTTAATATTTTGTATAGTTTCTCAGGTTTTATGAACATTTTGATGTGTTTTAGTTTATTTTGAAGATAAAATAAAATCAGGACTCAATGGAATCAATCAGGAAGAAATATGGAACAAATAAGGGCAAAAACTGGACTTGATATTTGGATTTTGGAGGTTGGAAACTTGAAATGGCGTTCTAAGGAAGTACAATTTCGGAAATTTTAGCTTTGCGTAGTTTTGGTATTTTGGCCATAACCGTTTACTCCGATATCGGATTGAGGTGATTCAAGTTCCAGATTAAAGAATACTTAAAGATCTACAACTTTGAAGTTTATAATAATTTCAATTTCTGAAATTTCCATGACCAAAATTGATAAAACATCCGTAAGTGTGTTATATGTAATTATTAAAGCCATTTTCAAAATAAAAAAATATAAAAAATATAAATATAAAATGAAAATTGTCAAAATTCCACAAAAAAAGCTTGCATATTTGGTGGAGGATTTGGTACCATGTTTTGTGCCATGTTTGGTGGGATGTTTGGTGGAGAAAATGGTGGAGAAATTTATGGAGAAATTGGTGGAGGCAAAACTTTGCCTATAAATACCAAGTCATTTCATTTGTAAATTTCATACTTTCCTTGGTTTCTTGAATAAGAATTAAAGATTGTATCTTGTGTATTTTATTTTGTAATGTATTTTTATTTTTATTTTTAGTAGTAATAATAGTTTGTGTGTTTTTACTTTCTTTTATGTTTAGTAGTTAATTTTCTGTTGGGGGAAGGGTGAAGCTTTTATTATTATAATTTAAATTAATCTCCCTTAATTATAATATATAAATTATTTTAAAACCTGACTTAATTGGATACCGCATTTATGATCGGTTGGACTTAATTAAATTGATTTTATCCTGACTAAATTGGATACCGCCTTTATGTTCGGTTGGAATTAATTATTACTTGACTTAATTAGGATACCGCATATATGGTCTGTTAGTAATATCATGCAAATTTATATATTATAATGAGAGAGATTTCTAAATTAAAAATAGTGAAGGTAGATTAATCTCACTTATATTATAATATGGAAATTATAATTTAATAATATGGATTGAAGTTGATACCACCTTAATGGCTCGTTTTATTTATTTGATATAATGTGACACCGCCTATATGGTCGGTCTTTATATGACAGAAGATTATCGCTTATATGGCTGGTTTATGGACAAATAATAACACCGCCTTTATGGCTGGTTCGACTTAATTGGGTAACATTGACAATTTCTATATTATAATAAAGTGAGATATCTAAAGGTGGATCCCCTAACCCCCAGTATTTTATTTTTATTCTAGAGAAGTGATGAAGCACAATATTGACATCTTTAATAATTGATTTAAATATATTATGTTTAATGCTTTAGTTTGTTTATTGAATCTTAAGCTTAATGTTTCTTGATGCCTGATCACCAATAAGATTGATGTGGTAAACTTAAAATGAACTTGGAAAAGGGATTTTCGGTTTCAGCCTTAGATTCAATAGCTCCCAATCTCACTTAAGGATAGATAACCCTTAATAGATTTCCTTCCAGGATAGACATATACCTGTCGGGCGGGGGTAGCCATAACTGGAACTTGAACTTAATAAATTCAGGTAACTTGGTTAACATAGACATATGATTAATTGGGTTATTTGGGTGTTTGCATCTGACCATCGATAGAGGCATTTGCATATCTTCGTGTTCCAGGTTAACAGACTAATTTATTTCACATATATAAGAAAATCAATTCATCATTAGAATAATATTGTGTGGAGTCATAACCCTTAATGTTTGTGTCTTTTGTTTATTTTCCTTAGTATGTTCTTTTGTGTTTTTATTTATTTATTTATTTTGCAAATCCACATTCAACCAACCAAAAATAATCATTACATTCTCCCTTTAATTAGATACATGTAAGCATTTAACATCAATAATTAATAACGACAATATAAATTAAGTTCTCGTGGGATCGATATTTTTATACTACTTGAGCGATACATGTGCTTGCGGTTACATGTGTGATTTCACCGATCACATAGCAACCAGTTGATACCAAATAAGAAGGCACATTAGACTACTCGGTCCGCTATATTGAAGCCACTATGAACATTTAGGTGGTTACGTCCGGTTGAATACGTTAAACTTAGTGCTAGTTGGGAGGCATCTTAAGAATTTATTTATTTATTATTATTTTCTTGACATTAGTTTTATTTTATTGTGTATTGTTTACGTTTTTATTAGTTTGCATGTTTATCTATGCAGGTATTAGCATAACTCATACATTATATGCAACCAAAGTTTGACCCGTATAACTTGATCAACTCCATACATGGTAGTGCTGTTCTACACTCCTGTTTATTTATGTTTATCTTACATCGAGGACAATAGAAGTTTTAACATCCAATGTCAATTTAATTAAAGTCCAATGGGCTTTCAATTAATTTATAAGGCATGGACTTTGGTCAATATGGGTCAAACACAAATACCAAAGCCCAATTAAGGAATCACCATTATTTGCCAAAAATCAATTTAGGCCCAATTAAAATATTAAAGGTCCATTTAATTATATTTGGATTTTATGGATATGATTTTGGGCCCAATTGGATCCAACTAATTAGCTCAAACCAAACTTGGCCCAACCAAGCCCATTAAGCCCAAATACAACTTTATAAGCCCAATTCCAAATTAAGCCCAATTAATTTAATTACAATATTCCAAATTTCACAATTAAATTAATCAAAATGTATAGCCATGATTAATTAACCAAATTAACATTTCCAAAATACCAATTTATATAATTAATCATGCTTATTATCATCAACACATGTCCAACACAATTGAATCAAAAATCAATTCATTTTCCATGCTTCAACTCACGGCAATTAGGGTTTTAATGTCCAATTCAAAATTAAATCCAATTGAATCTCAAATCAACATTTCCCAAGTATTTCAAACTCATCCAATGATTCAAAAAAAAAAAAAACAAAAAACACCATGACATTTAGGGCACACACCATTCGGCCAAGCCAAATATTTTGGGGAAAATTCATCCAATTCAATTTTCATTAAATTGATCATGCATAATACTATGCTATCATCATTCAAACATATTCAAACAATCAATTTCATCCAAACATACTCAAATCAATTTTACCCAATTTTTACCCTAAATCAATTTCATGTTTAAAAACCGCTCTGATACCATTGTGGGGTTTTCTAGGTCAAACCAAGATCAATTTAAGCATTTAAATATGTGAATACATCAAAGTTAAGTTGCGGAATACTCATTTTGATCGGATTTTGCGATGCGAGGAACACCAAAAATTTCCTTGAAGCTCTCGGCCAAGGTGCTTCTTTGTGCTCCATGTGTGTTCGGTCAAGGTCCTCCATGGTGGTGCTTCAAGCTCCAAGCTTTAAGTGTGATTCCATGCTCATGAATAGGTTTCCCTATCACATTTGTAAGACTCATTTGGTGTGCTAGCACTCTTGAAAAATTGCCACAATCTTTCTAATTTGCTTCTTGTAGTTCTCGGCCAAGCCAAGAACTTGAGAGGAAAAATTGGCCCTTGGCCGAATGTGTGGGAGGGAGAGAGGAAGAAGAAGTGTTTTTGGTTTCTAAAACCTAATACTAAAATCCATCACACTTTTTTTGTATTTGTTTTTCCAAAAAAACAAAAGCAAAAATGAGGGAAAAAGTCATTAAATGCTTCCATCTACCACCATCATGAATAGTGACTGGTTGTCAATCATAAAAATGTGATTTGACATCCATCACTAAAGTGACAGGTGATATGACTTGCGTGCCGCACTTTAATTCAAAATGCGAGTGGGCCCGCAAACACTCCGGGCTCGGGTTCGCTAATTCCGAATTAACGAATTTTTCGTTGCGACGTAATTAAATCAAATTTAATCAAATAATTATGCCTAGCAAAATTATTATTCACGTCGCTGACGAATTAATTCTAAATTAACTCGTTTACCCGAATTAAAATCTAATTTTAATTCCGCGTCGAAATCTAATTTCGCATAATATATCAAATATATTATTTTATCGATTAATTCCAAATTAATCGTTTTTCTCTCTTTAAATAATATTTTATCCCATATAAAATATCTCCGTAATTAATCCTAGATTAATTTTCTCTCTCTAATAATTAATCCCAGATTAATAATGTCCGAGTCATACGTTATCGGTGAATCTTCGGGAAGCGACCCATGAGATCCCCGGATATGTTGGCAGTAAATCCGGTCGTCAGACTATCCGAACACGTACGTACCTAGTACTACATTTTTACCGATTTACAAGACATGGTTGGCTTCTAGCAAAGCACCGTGCCTACCCAATTCTCCAGAAATATTCTTAAAGGAATATGTAATCTGTATCAGGCGTAGTATACGTAGTATTGCATATTGCGATCCAGTATCGGATGTCACGTGCAAGGCCTGGGGCTGGAATTGTGTCTGCCCCGTACGAAGCACATGTCAGATCTCTGGTAACTAGTCTCTATAATCGGATAATCATGACCTTGTCATATTATCCCGATAGTTGCAGCATACAAGAATACCGGTTCCTTATCATACGTGATCATCATCTCCATATGACTGAAGTGATACTTCAATCTTGACATCACACCCAATACACTATGATTCTCAATATACCCAGAAGAGGCGTACACAAAACCTGTTAAAGCCCCGGACGACCAAAACCAAAGTATATTAATTGTCGCAAGTATTAGCGGTGCAAGTCTCAGATTAAGACCAAATACACCTACCCTGATTCGGACTTCCATAGACACATAGTCATACTACCAATGGAATTCCGAGGGGTCTATCCAGAACGAAGTTGTTTCCGTACCATCGGTAAACACAACCTCCTATTACACTTGCATGAGTATCCAATACCCAAATATATGAGAACTATGCCGTTATGCTCCCACAACGCGCACAAGTGTAATACTAGTCTATTCCGCATTATCGATGTCCAATCTCGATAATACTATGACTAGGGATGATTTAATGATTAAACCTTCGTGGATTGATACTGTCTCATATCATCTCAATCCGGAACTAATCATAAGGACTTTTATCATTTATGTATCCCGGTAATCCAATTACAAATGATAAAAGAGCAATTTCCTTTGTCACATAGTTAATTTGTACAACAACACCATGTTCTGTACAAATAGTGATGCTATGGGTCATAATTGTCCAACATTAACACCTAGTGCCATAAAGCCAACTAGTTTGGGAGTCACTGGCCAAAAGTTCGTTACAAGGGTTAATGATGTATTATTTAAAGAAATATTTTTTTGTATATAAATATATTGCTAAAGGTGTGAATTATAATATGACTGTAGGAAAAAAAATATTATTCTCTTTTTTACAAGACTTATGAAAATTGTGGGCACAATGAATTGATTGATATTTTGTCTTATGTGTGTATGGAAAAAGGGTAAAAAGTATAAGATAATTTACTTATTTGATAGATTTAGAAAGAAATAAAACAATTAATAACTT
>SKCR01016282.1:0-52137 GCA_019454045.1 Zanthoxylum bungeanum | reverse complement strand
AAATCCAATTTAACATGTATTTAATACTAATTCACTATTCATTCCAAATTAAATATTGCACTTTATATTTAATAAACCTTTTCGATTTAAATTCCAAATTAATCGTAACGCGTCTCAAAGACCGATTAACGTCCAACGTCAATTTAATTTAAGTCTAATGGGCTTCAATTAATTTCTTTAGGCATGGGCTTCGGCAACCAAAGCCCAACAGTGGAATCACCCAAAATGCCTTAGAAATCAATTCGGCCCATTAGGCCCAATTAAACATTAAAGGTTCATTAGCACAATTGGGCTTTATGGTTAAGGTTTGGGCCCAATTGGATCCAATCCACTTGGCCTAAACCAAAACTTGATAAATCAAGCCCAAAAGGCCCAACTACAACTTAAATTCTAATTTCCAAAATTAGGCCCAATTAATTAAATCCAAAAAATCCAATTTTCACAATTTAATTACCAAAAGTGCATATATGATTAATCAACTAAATCAACATTTTTAAAACACCAAATTAGTCTTATTAATCATATTCAATTCATTATCATATGTCAAACACACATAATGAAAAATCAAACCCATTTACATGCTTCTAAGTCTCGGCCAAGGAAGGTTATTTTGTCCGATTTGAATTCAATCCGATTAATACACAATCGACAACGTATTAACTTCCCGAATGATTTCATACACATCCAATGTTCATAAAATCAAAACATACCAAGACATTCAGGGCATATCACATTCGGCCAACATATAGAATTTAGGGTTTATGTTCAATTCAAAGTACAATCCAATTGACCTCAAATTAAATCATCCTACATGATTTTAACTCATCCAATGATCAAAATCAAAATTCCAAGAATTCAAAATCCATTAAACATTCGGCCAAGGCAATAAGTTGGGGGAAAATAATTCCAAATCATTTTCATCAAATTAGTCCAACCAAAATGAATTTAAACATGTTATAAGCATACTCAAAGATTCAATCATTCAAATCATGCTCAAAACAAGATTACCCAAATTTTAAGCCCTACAAATTTCATGCTTGCAACATAAGTTCTTGATGCCATTGTTGGTTTTCTATAAGGTCCCAAGATCAAATCAAGACATGAAATTATGTGTGAACACATCAACGGAGGTAGCGGAATACTCACATTGATCGGTTATGTCGATTTGGAGACGATTCAAGCCCAAAAACGCAACTGCCATGTAAGCCTACTGCATGCAGTCCACTGCCTACAAAAAACAAAATTGAGTGAAGAAACGGAGCTCCAATCTTCGTCGGATGGATCCCATCTCATGGGGGAACCTCCCTACCACCTTCGCAAGACTCGTAGTGTGCTAGCACTTGTGGTTTCACCATGAAAACCCACCCTTGCTTCCCTAAAGTCACGCTGAACTGGTTCAAAACCAGTGAGCAAACCTTCTGTTTTTGGCGTGAGGAGAGGAGAGAATTTGAGAGAGATGAAATTGTGTATTAAGTTAAAATGATTTACCAAAAATCAATTTATATTTATGCCATAATTTATTAAATTAATAATAAATTTATGACACAACACATGCAATGGCTTAGAGTGTCAAACACTCAATTTCCATGCAATAACATTGAGTGCATTGTACACTATCTACATGCAAAGCATTAGAATGACATGTGTCATGTGGGCCCCACACGTTTCCAAATGAAAGTGGGCCCACGTGCCTCACGCGTTCGGGTTCGATATTCCGAAATACCGAGCTTACGTCGCGACGTTAATTCAATCGAATTTAAATAAATAATTGCGCCTGGCGAAATTATTATTTACGTCGCTAACGAATTAATTCTAAATTAACTCGTTTGCCCGAATTAAAATCTATTTTAATTCCGCGTCGAAATCTAATTTCATTGTAATATATCGAATATATTAATTCATCGATTAATTCCAAATTAATCGTTCTCTCTCTTTAGACGACATTTATCCCGGATAAAATATCTCCGTTATTAATCCTAGATTAATTTTCTCTCTCTTCTATATAATCCCAGATTATTCAAGAGTGCGAGTTGTGCGTCATCGGTGGATTATCGGGAAGCGACCCATGAGATCCCCGGATAAATCGGCAGTAAATACGGCGTCGGAGTATCGAATCACGTACGTACCAAGTTCAATCAGTAGTACTATACGTTCTACCGATTACGAGACAAGGTCGACTCCTAGCAAAGCACCAATCTTCCAAGTTCTCCGGACATATTCATCAAAGAATATTAAGATCTGTATCAAGCGTAGTATACAATTGTATTGTGCATATCGGTCTAGTATCGGATAGTCACGTGCTAGGCCTGGGGCTGGATATGTGTCTGCCCCGTACGAAGCACATGTCGGATGTCTGGTAACTAGTCTCTAAATCGGATATACATGACCTTGTCATAATAATCCCGATGGCCGCGCAGCACTTAAGAGCACTAATACCGTATCCTGCGTGACATCATCTCCAATATGACAGAAGTGATACTTCGTCTTGACATCACACCCAATACTCTACGACTCTCTGATAATCCCAGAAGTGGTGTACTCAGAACCCGTTTAAAGTCCCCTACCACCAAGACCAAAGTTTATCGATTATCGTAAGTATTAGCGATGTAAGTCTCAGGTTAAGACCATACACACCTACCTTGATTTCGGCCCATAGACACATAGTCATAATACCAATGGGATTCGAGGGGTCTATCCAGAGCGAAGCTGTTCCCGTACCGTCGGTGAAACACGACCTCCTATCGCACTGCATAAGTATCCAATACTTATATATAGAGAACTATGCCATTGTGCCCTCACAAACGCGCACAAGTGCATACTAACCTATTCCGCATATCGATGTCCAGTCTCGATAATACTACGGCTAGGGATATTTAATGATTAAACCTTCGGGGACTGATACTGTCTCATATCATTCTCAGTCCAGGTACTAATCATAGGGACCTCTCTTCATTTATATATCTATGGTGATCTGATCACAAATGATGAGAGTGCAATTTCTTTGTCACATAGTTTAATTTTGCTACAACAAACACAATGATCTGTGCAAATAGTGACGCTATGGGTCATAATGTCCAACAATATAAGTATTGGATACTTGTGCAAGTGCGATAGGAGGTCGTGTTTCACCGATGGTACGGGAAACAGCTTCGCTCTGGATAGACCCTTCGGAATCCCATTGGTATTATGACTAGGGGTCTATGGGAGGCCGAATCAAGGTAGGTGTGTGTATAGTCTAACCTGAGACTTGCATCGCTAATACTTACGACAATCGGTAAACTTTGGTTTTGGTGGTGGGGGGATCTTAACTGGTTCTGTGTTCACCTCTTCTGGGTTTATCAGGAATCGTAGTGTATTGGATGTGATGTCAAGACGGAAGTGTCACTCCAGTCATAATGGAGATGATGTCACGCAGGATACGGTATTAGTGCTCTTAAGTGATGCGCATCCAATCGTGATATTATGACCAGGTCATGAATATCCGATTATAGAGACTAGTTACCAGACATCCGATATGTGTTTCGGACGGGGCAGACACTTATCCAGCCCCAGCCCTAGCACGTGACTATCTGATACTGGGCCGATACGCACAATACAATTGTATACTACGCTTGATACATATCTTAATATTCTTATAAGGATATGTCCGGAGAATTGGGTAGACTTGGTGCTTTGCTAGGAGTCGACCTTGTCTCGTAAATCGGTATAACATAGTACTTGGTACGTACGTGATTCGGATACTCCGACGACCGTATTTACTGCCAACTTATCCGGAGATCTCATGGGTCGCTTCCCGATAATCCACCGATGACGCACAACTCGCACTCTTGAATATCTGGGATTATATAGAAGATGAGAGAGAAAATTAATCTAGGATTAATACGGAGATATTTTATCTAGCATAAAATATCGTCTAGAGAGAGATAACGATTAATTTGGAATTAATCGGTAAATTAATATATTCGATATATTAAACGAAATTAGATTTCGACGCGGAATTAAAATTATATTTTAATTCGGGCAAACGAGTTAATTTAGAATTAATTCGTTAGCGACGTAAATAATAATTTCGCTAGCCGCAATTATTCGATTTAATTAACGTCGGGACGTAAGCTCGGTATTTCGGAAATATCGAACCCGAACGAGTGAGTGCACGTGGGCCCACTTTCATTTGGAAACGTGTGGGGCCTATATGACACATGTCATATTATGCATTATTTAATTCTAATGCATTGCATGGAGATAGTGTACAATGCACTCAATGGTTTTGCATGGAAATTGAGTGTTTGACACTCTAAGCCATTGCATGATTTGTGTCATAAGTTTATTATTAATTTAATAAATATTATGGCATAAATATAAATTGATTTTTTGTAACAAAAATCAATTAACACAATTTCATCTCTCTCAAACTCTCTCATCTCTCTCACGCCAAAGTGTGGCTGTTCTTCACTGGTTTTGAACCAGTTTGGGCGTGAACATAGGGAAGCAAGGGTTGGGTTTTCATGGTGAAAACCGCAAGTGCTAGCACACTACGAGTCTTGCGAAGGTGGTAGGGAGGTTCACCCATGAGCCGGGATCCATCGGATAAAGCTCGGAGCTCCGTTTCTTCACTCAAATTTCTGTTTTGCGGGGCAGTGGACTGCCACCAGTGGGCGTGAAAGGCAGTGAAGAAAATGGCTTGATTCGTCTCCAAATCGACTCAACCGATCAATGTGAGTATTCCGCTACCTCCGTTGATGTATTCACGCATGTTTTCATATCTTGATTTGATCTTGGGACCTTAGAATAAACCAACATCCACTACATGGTAAGATAGCTAAACCCAAGAGAGCTACCGAAGAAAAATGCCACCACTGCAGCAAGATCGACCATTGGAAGAGGAATTGTCCTGATTACCTAGCCCAGATTAGAAAAGGAAAGAGCATTTACTTCAGGTACTTTTTATTTTTCCCATTATTGATATCTCATTAGCTTGTGAAGGTATGTAATCCAGTTGTAATTCGTTGCAGATGCTGAAGGAAAGTGGGCGGCTAAAATCTAGAGAGATGCAGTTGCGATTTGGGAGTGGTGACTCTCTGGATGTAGTTGCAGTGGGCTTATGCAAGATTCCCCTACCCAGTGGGAGACTTTTGTTGCATGACAATTTTTTATACCGGGATGTGTAGCGAATATTATGTCACATTTTGTATTGGATACTGAAGGATATAATATAAATATTAAGAATCATTTTTTTGTATTTATATGATAGATATAATGTTCACATCCTAGTTTGTCAAAATGAGCATGGTAATTACATTTTGGATACCTCACAAGATATCTTTAATGCTAGAATTAATAAACGTAAATTATCTGATATAAATAATACTGAACTGTGGCATTTGCGGTTTGGTCATATAGGCGTGAAACGCCTAACCCAGTTGGTTAGGAATAGTTTGATACAAGATCTCACCATTGAACACTATCCAACTTGTGAATCTTGCATTCAGGGTAAAATAACCCGAGCCACTGACTTATTGGAACTGATACATTCTAATGTATGTGGTCTCATGAGTCACACTGCTCACAGTGGTTTTTCATACTTCGTTACCTTTACCGATGATTTTCACGGTACGGTTATGTTTATTTGATGAAACAAAAATCTGAAATGAAGTAGAAAACCATACAGTTAATATATTAAATATCTTCGATCTGATCGAGGCGGTGAATATATGAGTGGTGAGTTCACCGATTATTTAAAGGATAATGGGATTCTCGCTCAATATACTCTTTCGGGTACTCCACAACCCAATGGAGTGTCTGAGAGGAGAAATCAGACATTATTGGATATGGTCCGATCGATATTGAGTTATACAGATTTGCCCTATTAATTATGGGGTATGCTCTTTTAACTGCTGCTCATCTTTTGAATAAGATTCCTTCAAAGGTTGTTCCTACGACTCAGTATCAGATGTGGATCGGTAAGAAACCAAATCTAAATTATGTTAAGATTTGAGATTGTCCTGCATACGTCAGGATGGCTCAGCAAGATAAGTTTCCGCCTCGAGGGTAAAAGTTTAGGTTTGTTGGATATCCTTCAAATACGAAAGGATATTTTTTCTATGATACCGAGCATCGAAATATGTTCATAGCTTGCTTCACAAAATTTCTAGAAATAGAATTTGTGTTTGAAGGTGGTGATCATAGACAGGGTGAACTTGATGAGGTACAACCTGAAATCAACGAACCAACGGAGGAACCTATAGTTCAAATAGATGAAGAACCTTCAACACATACACTTTGTAGCTCCCAAAGGGTGTCTAGACCTCATGAACGCTTGTATTTGAATTGAAGAGACTGACCCTTACACCTATAAAGAAGCAATGTTAGACATCGACTCCGCAAAGTGGCAAGAGGCCATGAAATCTGAATTAGACTCTATGCATCATAATCAAGTTTGAGACTTGGTTCCACTTCCCGGAGGAATTGTTCCTATCAGTTGTAAATGGGTTTATAAAAGGAAGTGCGAGCCTGATGGAAAGGTTGAAACCTTTAAGGCCCGACTGGTAGCTAAACGTTACACGCAGCGACCTGTTGTCGATTACGATGAAACTTTTTCGCCAGTTGTGATGTTAAAGTCTATTAGGATTTTGTAGTCTATTGCTGCTTACCGTGATTATGAGATTTGGCAAATGGATGTCAAAACCACTTTTCTAAATGGATTTCTTGACGAAGAAATCAATATGGAACAGCCGAAAGGTTTTGTATCCAGCGAGAACTCGGGCATGGTATGTAAGCTTAAGAAGTCCATTTATGGACTTAAACAAGCTTCGCGAAGTTGGAATCTTCGATTCGATGAGATTATTAGATTGTCTGGTTTTCTCAAGAATACGGAAGAATCCTGTGTGTACCAGAAGGCCAGTGGGAGTATGGTAGTATTTTTAGTTCTCTACGTTGATGACATCCTAATCATTGGGAATGAATGATGCAGAGCGTCAAAGCTTACCTCTGTAAAAATTTCTCCATGAAGAACCTGAGTGAAGCTTCTTATATCTTAGGTATAAAATTCTATAGGGATAGAGAAATGAAGCTTATTGGACTATTCCAATCAACATACATAGATAAGATCTTAGAACATTAATATTTTGGTAACTATAAGACAGCAAATATACCGTTCAGACATGGTATTCATCTTTCGAAGAAGATGTGTTCGCAAACAGAAGATGAGAAGATTAGAATGTCTAATCAACTTTATGTTTCGTGTTTAGGGAGCATCATGTATGCCATGTTATGTACTAAGCCTGATGTCAGCTTCGTAGTTAGTGTGACAAACAGATATCAGTCCAATCTAGGAAATGACAATTGGATGGCTGTTAAACATACCCTGAAGTATCTTAAAGGTATTAAGGATAAGTTTATTATATATGGAGGAAATGAACTGCAGGTTAAAGGGTATACGGATTCTGATTTCCAATTGGATCCCAATGATAGAAAGTCTACATCAGGATTAATATTTACCCTTAACGGAGATGCAGTTTGTTGGAAGAGTTCCAAACAGGGGTCAACAGCTGATTCCACCATAGAGGCGGAATATATTGCTACTTTTGAAGCTACAAAAGAAGCTGTTTGGATTAAGAAGTTTATCACAGAATTGGGAGTTGTCTCAAGTATTGAGAATCCGATTCCATAATACTGTGATAATACTGAAGCCATTGCACAAGCAAATGAACCGAGGGTGCATCAGAAATCGAAGCATGTGGAATGGAAGTACCACATCATTCGAGGGATTATATCGTGAGGAGACACTGTTGTGTCCAAGGTCCCAAGTGAAGATAATATAGCAGACCCGCTTACGAAGGCCATACCTTCAAATTTATTTGATAAACATGTGGAGTCGATGGGTATTAGATACAATCGATATTGGCACTAGAGTAAGTGGGAGATTTTGTTAGGGTTGGTCCTCTGAGCGTCAATTTCTTATGTATTTCCATGTAAATACCCTTGTAAATATTTTATTAGTGAATAAAATGAACAGTCTCTTTAATATTACTTCTTCATTATATGGTAAAGACTTAAATGTCCTTAGAGTGATTGGTTATGATACATTTGCAAAAGCATCGCAACTGTCATTGAGTAGTATCATAACAATATCATTCTTTAATTGTTCCTGGTTAAGGTTTATAATTACTTGGTCAGTAAGTAAACCCGCTGAGACCGGTATGTGTCGTATATTGGAATATTGGATTCCAATGGTTTCTCAATGAACCATGAGTCTCGGGAGACTTGTATAGACATGTAGGTGTTTATATCGAATAAACATGGAACAGCTCACCAAAGATTCTTAATAGATACGTCAATAAGAATCTTCTCGGGTTGAGTGAGCATAGTGATTCCTTGACTTGAGATACCACTGTAGATATATGAATTATTCTCCACACTTTGATGGCAGTCACGTCACCGATCTATTTAGATTAGACCTCCGCCTGTTTGTTGGGTGTGGACTGATACTCAGGATATCTTGTGCGTATCAAGATAGGATTCGTCAATTCTATGTACAGAGCATAGGTATTCAATCTGGAGTTGGTAATCTGTTAAATCCATGGGCCTTTGGTACACTGTAGAAGTGAGTTCTAAGTGTCATTAAGAGATTACTAATAGAAACATCGACGTGATTATATATATAGAGATTTGACGTTAGTATCTATATCTCTGGAATAATCCGGATACCTATGACGGAGGGATTATACGTATGCGATGACCTCAACCTGTATGGTTTAGAGAGTTCATCAGTGTTCGTCGTAATTTACAAGTGGGTAGATTATGGACACGAAATTGGATTTCGTGACGGATATGCCTGAACCTAGAGAGTCTCACTAATGAAATATACCTGTTGAGCACTCGGGAAACTTTTATGAATAATACTGATTATTTATAAGTCGTTTAACGGTTAAACGATAATACATGCGATTGGGATCTGTCGGTCATTTGTTAAAATTCAAATTGTTATATTTGACATATATAATTAATATATGTATTTTTATTATTTAATGTAAATATAATACATATATTTAAGATATTTGTATTTAATTATTTTTCAATGTTAAATGATTAAATTAATTAAATTATAAATATATAGTTACCTTATTAAAGTAAACAAATGGCCAATTCTTATTGGATTAAATAGCTTGATTTAATTGGAACATTTGGTAATCTCATTAAATGCTTTAATGATTCTATACCAAAAGTTTAATTAAATCATTTTCCATTTAAATTAATCGAAACAAAAAATTGAAAAATAATAGGCTAATATTTTCCCTAATTTTCGGCAATTACAAGGAACATATATAAGTTTTTGTTTTCATTTTTTTGTTTCATAATTCAAGTTACCAAGTATTACAAAGAAAAAGAGTTGAGAGAAAAGTGAAGAAACAAGACCAAACTTGAGCAAAATCTTTGAGAATTTGTAAGTTATTCTTACTTTCTTCAACATGAAAAATATTTCTATGACTCTATGCTTCAATATGTGTAGCTTATAATTTTCTCTACTATTTTGTACATGTAATTTGATGGTTGGGAACTTGGTAGAAAGATGTTACCATGTATGATCTTTAAAGAATGCTTATTAGGAGTAATTAAGTATTCTTTTGATTATTTGATAATCAAGTTGCCATTCTAGAGTTGCTAAGCCACTTATTAATAACCTAGAATTGTTCTTGAGTTGTTTCATGATGGTGAGACTTGTTTAGTGTAGTAAAGATTGATTTAAAGTAATGAATTTGGCTAATTTGGTGTTAATCAGTCAATTGGACAATTTTTAGAAATTAGGGTTCATAATCCTTTCCAAATTTAGGGCTTTTCATATGTGCTATATAATGATGTATATATCATGTATATTAAATTTGGTGTTGATTGGATTTGATCTTGAGTTATTTTGAACAAATTGGTGTTGGTTTCTATAATATGTCCCAAGGAAAGATTAAGCATATATGAAATACAACAAAGAATATATATAAACATGAAGTATGGCGGAATCATACTTACAATATCTTGTGATGAAGAAAATCAAGCCAAGATGGAAGCTCCAAGGTGGATGATTTTCGGCCAAGGTGAGAAGATGTGGAAAGCTCCAAGCTTTGAGTATTCCAAGCTCTATGATGGTTTCCCTATCACCTCTTTTGATCCCTTGAAAGGTGCTAGCCTTGCATGTGAGGAGATGTTCCAAACAATCACACTTTCTTCAAGCTTTTGGCAACCAAAATGAAGAAGATGAAGACCAAAAACTGCATGCAGTTTTCGGCCAAGTGAGAGAGAGAAGAGAGATTTTTCTTTTTGTTCTAATTGATTTTTGATACCAAAAATCAATTTATATTTATGCCATAATATTTATTAAATAATAATAAATCTATGACACAAGCCATGCAAAGGCTTAGAGTGTCAAACACTCAAATTCCATGCATAACATTAGAGTGTATTATACACTATCACCATGCAATGCATTATCAATAAAATAATACATATAATGACATGTGTCAAGTGGGCCCCACACGTTTCCAAATGAAAGTGGGCCCACGTCCACTCACGCGTTCGGGTTCGATATTTCCGAAATACCGAACTTGCGTCGCGACGTTAATTAAATCGAATTTAAATAAATAATCGCGCCTAGCGAAATTATTATTTACGTCGCTAACGAATTAATTCTAAATTAACTCGTATGCCCGAATTAAAATCTAATTTTAATTTCGCGTCGAAATCGAATTTCAATTATTATATCGAATATAATAATTTTACTGATTAATTCCAAATTAATCGTTCTCTCTCTCTAAATAAGGCACTTTATCCGAGATAAAGTTTCTCCGCAATTAATCCAAGATTAATTAAGTTCGAATCAAATATCATAGGTGAATCTTCAGGAAGCGACCCAAGAGATCTCCGGATATGTTGGCAGTAAATACGGTCGTCGGATAATCCGAACACGCACGTACCTCGTACTACGTTCTTACCGATTCACAAGACAAGGTTGGCTTCTAGCAAAGCGCCATGCCTACCCAATTCTCCAGAAATATTCTTATAGGAATATAAGATCTATATCAAGCGTAGTATACCGTAGTATTGCGTACATCGATCCAGTATCGGATGATCACATGCTAGGCCTAGGGCTGGAGATGTGTCTGCCCCGTACGAAACATATATCGGACATCAAGCAACTAGTCTCTTTAAATCGGACAATCCTGACCTAGTCATATTGTCCCGACGGTTGCAACCTTTTATAGAGTACTAGTTCTGTGTCCTGCGTGATCATCACCTCCATATGTCTGAAGCGATACTTCCATCTTGACATCACATCCAGTACACTACGATTCTCGATAAACCCAGAAGAGGTGTACACAGAACCGGTTAAGGTCCCCAACCACCAAAACCAAAGTTTACCGATTGTCGCAAGTACTAGCGATGTAAGTCTCAGGTTAAGACCATATACACCTACCCTGATGCGGCCTCCCATAGACACCTAGACATACTACCAATGGGATTCCGCGGGGTCTATCCAGAGCGAAGCTGTTTTCCGTACCATCGGTAAAACACAACCTCCTATCGCACTTGCATAAGTATCCAATACTTAAATATATGAGAACTATGCCGTTGTGCCCTCACAACGTGCACAAGCGCAATACTAGCCTATTCCGCATTATCGATGTCCAGTCTCGATAATACTACGGCTAGGGATATTTAATGATTAAACCTTATGGATTGATACTGTCTCATATCATCTCAATCCAGTACTAATCATATGGACTTTCGCCATTTATATATCAAAGTAAATAATATTTACAAAATGGAAAAAGGCAATTTCATTATTACATAGTTAATTTTGTACAATAATACAATATCATTTACAAACAGTGACGCTATGGGACACAATGTCTAACAATTGGAAGTAATATTTTGTATAGTTTCTTGCGTTTTGTGAATATTTTGATGTTGTTTTATGTTATTTTTGATGCGCCGAAGTCTGCTAACGTGCATCAGGACACGTGTCACAATCAGAGAAGATTTGCTAAAATATGCCTTGCTAACATGCGTCATTTGCTAACGTGTGTTGAATCTGTTAACGTGCGCCTGCCATGTGATAACATCTCAGCAAATCATGCTAACGTGCGTCGGACAAATTTGGGGCGCACGTGTTTTATGCTTGGGTGGTTACCCTGAATTGTAGTAGTGGTTTATGCTTGGGTGGTTACCATCAAATATTTCACATCTCCCCATTGCGTTCTATTGAGAAAATGTTGTGTTGAATGACTCTGACATCCAAGGATAGTTGTTAGGCTGGACAACAGGCCTCAGAAAACCAGACTGTTGCTTGCTGATTTGGAATGTATCTTCACCTTATAAAACTCGTAATTCCTTTATCACCCAACTAAGATCCATGTCAACCACCTGAAAAATAAAAGAAGGGAATAAAAATTAAAATAAAAATAAAGAAAATTAGATACAATTAAAATAGATAGCTTCAAAATTAATAACTCAAGAAATATATGTCCTCGGCAACGGCGCCAAAAACTTGACCGGTGCATAATCACACGTATCGTTCAAGTAGTATAAAAATATCGATCCCACGAGGACTTAATTCCTACTATTATTATTAATTATTGATACTATTTATTTACAGGTATCTAATTATAAGGGAGAAGAGAATGATTGCTTTTGGTTGGTTGAATGTGGATTTGCTTAAATAAAATAAACAAAAGAAAATACTAATAAAAATAAATAAAAGACACAAAGATCTAGGGTTGTGATTCCACACAATATTATCCTAAAGATGAATTGATTCTCTTATATATGTGTAATAAGTCAGTTTGCTAACTTGGAACATGAAGATATGCAAAAGCCTCTTCCGATGGTCAGTATAACCCAATTGAACCATATGTCTATGTCAACCAAATTACCTGGATTCATTAAGATTAAGTTCCAATTATGGCTACCCCCGCCCGACAGATATATGTCTATCCTATAAGGAAATCTATTAAAGGGTTATCTATCCTTAAGGAAGATCGTGGGCTATTGAATCTAAGGCTGAAACCTAAAATCCCTTCGTCAAGTTCATTTTAAGTTTACCACATCAATCTTATTGGTGATCAAACAACAAGAAGCATTAAGCTTAAGACTCAATAAACAAACTAAAGAATTACCCAATATATAATTAAATCAATTATTAAGTATGTGAATATTGTGTTTCATCACTTCCCTAGAATAAAAAGACAATACTGGGGTTAGATGATTCACATTTAATATTTCATATCTAGGAATCTCACTTGTTATAATATATAAATTATTTTATGTTCTACTTTCTCAGGAATTAATAATGTTAAATATTTAAAACCAGCCATATATGCGGTAATCCATTTAGTCCAACTATATCAGCCATATATGTGGTAATTATCTGTCACATAAAGACCAGCCATATAGCCGTTAAAGTAATTTATATTTAGACCGGCCATATAGGCGGTAATAAAGTCTACTATTATTTATTCCGGTTAAATTATAATTTAAATATTATAATTAAGTGAGAATAACCTAGATAATTATATTACAGGTTTCACCTTTTTACCCCATCGGAATTTTAACTGCAAAACATAAAAGTAAAAAAAAAATTAAAATACTAACATTAAATGTAAGAATAAAAATACATAATTTAAATATTATAAATTTATACAAAAATAGATGTTATCCTAAAAAGTCAAAGAAAACCCTAAGGAAAGCACAAAAGAAATGAGGTGCAAATGGCTTCAATTTATAGGCATCTGGACAGGCCTGCGTCGCGACGCGTAATTCCTTCTTGCTTCGTGACGCGGGGACGTGTTGACTGGCCAAACACGTGTTGAATTGTTGATTTGCTGACGTGGCATATGATTTCTGTCAGCCCAATAGAATTTTGACACGTGGCACGCGTTATGATTTGGTCCACTGAGATTCTGACATGTGGCGATCGGTAATTGGCGGTTGGTGATGTGGCGACATGTGGCATATTGACTCGGTATAGCTGCTGACGTGACGCCACGTGACTGCCACGTAGATGACACGTAGATGACATATGGCACGCGGCTGATGCGGTCTAATGAGATGATGACACATGTCACATGTTATGTCGGCATCATATGATTATGACACGTGGCAGGGCGTACTTTAGCAAATCTGCTCAGATTTTGACACGTGACAGGTGCTTGTTAACACGGCATATTTTAACAAACTTCTCAGATTGTAACACGTGTCCCCGATGCATGTTAGCAGACTCGGTGCACGTCAGGCGACATGATGCGGGTAGCGCGTCGCGACGCGCCAAATTAGCAAATTGCCCTTTTGTTTCCTTTTTCACTGTTTTGGCCCCAAATTGCTTCCAATGCTTCCCTAACTTTATTTATCTACAAAACAACACAAAAAACACATCAAAACGTTCACAAAACTCGAGAAACTTAACAAGATATTAGGTCAAATGAGTGGGAAATAGTGATATAATTACCACTCATCACATAACTTCGGTAGGGCTTTGTGTGATCTAGGTGCATGTGTTAACTTGATGCCTTTTTCTATTTTCAGGAAATTGCAAATTGGAGAAACAATGCCCACCTCAGTCTCTCTGCAACTTGCTGATAAAACACTTGTATTTTAGAGAGGTGTAGTTGAAGATGTGTTGGTCAAGTTTGACAAATTTATTTTCCCAGCAGATTTTATTGCCCTTGATATGGAGGAAGACGAAGACGTGTCGATCATCCTCGGAATACCATTCTTGGCTACAGGTCGAACCATTATTGATGTATAAAAAGAGAACTAACCATGAGGGTACAAGACCAAGAAGTAACTTTCAATGTTTTCAAAGCCATGAATTTCCCGGATGACGAAAAGAAACATGAATGTTTCAGACTTGATGTGATACATAGTGCCATCCAGAACTCCAATGCAATGTAAAGTTCTACTGATAAACTTAAATCATGACAACTGTCTGTGGAGCCTGAAGATAAAGTGTACTGCGCACTGAAAAAACCTATTCTTGCACTACAAGCAACAAAAGAGAAATAGTTCCACCAGCTCAATGAATTGGAGGAATTTCACATACAGCCTTTGGGGAATGCCAAACTGTACAAAGAAAATGCCAAGAAGAGACATGATGAGAAATTAGTGCGCATACAACTAGAACCATGGCAGAGGGTACTTTTAAACAAATCAAGGTTGAAACTCTTTCCATGGAAGCCAAAATCACGGTGGTCAGGTCCATTCTTAATCACCAAAGTTTTACCAGATAAAGCCGTTGAGTTAAATGATCCCAACTCTAACAAAATATTGAAGGTTAAAAACAAGCGTGTCAAGCAGTACTGGGGAGAACCATTAGAGCGACAAAAAAATGTACACTTTTAGATCCATTCTAACGTTCGGGAAGTCATGTCTAGCTGATGACTTTAAACTTAGTGCTACCAATGAGGCAACCCATGCAATTTGTGTATATATTGTGATCTAGAGTGTTTTATTTTTGTATGCTTAATTTGTGTAAGTAAAGTCACATTTTAGGATGGAAGAAGTTCTCGCAAATATTCACAAGCAATTTCCTTCTCTCCCTCAAAACTCTCTGATAAAAGTTTACAAAGCTCGATTGGAATGAATGAGACTTCTGATGATCAAAGGTATTCCTAATGACATTCATTGGATTATTAAAGCACATGTCCGATTGGCAGGTGATTCCTCTGACTCTTTTGTTTCATATCTGCCTGGTTTAGGAAGAAGCACCTATGTTAAAAAGAAAAGAGCTAAAAGAATGGGTGTTTGTTATAAATGTGCTCGTATGACATGTAATACTCGTTGTCGTTCTTTAGGAATGGTGTCTGATAACCGTGAAGATAAAATTAAATTCATTAGGGATGGCTTGAGTAAGGAGTCTTTAGATGACATATCTAAGACTTCTGAGACGCATTCCAGTGGATATGTGCATCATGCAATTCACATGTTATATACACAATTCCGTAAAGAAAGCCAACAGTTAAGTCTCGGGAATCTGACTCAAAAAGACCATGTTTGCCAATTTATAAGAAAATTGGATGAGAAGCTTGTCCTTGACACATAGACGTCAATCAAGTTGTTACTTTCTTGTAAATATTATCTCTTTGTCTTTTCCTAATAATTGTGATTTGTTTTGTTATTTTCTTTTATTTTCTCCGACAGGATCTAGACTTTTTGACATTTCACAATTTCTTTTTTTGTTTTGCTAATAATCGTCCTTTGGAAGATACTAGTGCTATTATTACTAACCCTTTTCAGATGTTATAAATTCAACTCATCATTGCACTTTTGAAGGCATCCAGATTTGAGAAAGAAACATATAATAATGGAAGCCACTTCAAGAAGACGATTTGTAAACATCTGTGTGTTTTGCGGTACTAGTGTTGGTTCTAAGCCGAATACGTTGGAGCAGCACAGGAATTGGGTCGATTTATAGCTGAAAGGATTATGCACCTAGAATATGGCGGTGACAATCTTGGACTATTGGGGATCGTTTCAAAAGCCGTACATGATGGAGGCATTCAAGTCTTGGGAATCATCCCAAAACCTTTGGCGGAGGCGAATCTGATAGAACAATCAAACGGAGAGGAACTAATTATGCCAGGTATGTCTGAACGACTGGTAGAAATGATTAATTGTGTTGATGCTTTTATTTCTTTGTCAGGAGGCTTGGGTACGATGGAGGAAATTTTTACAGTGTTATCTTGGTCAAACTTGAACATACACCAGAAACCGATTGGACAGTTTAACACTGATGGATTTTATGACTTTCTTTGTGTGTTTCTTGATGATGCCCGGAGAAATGGGTTCGTGTCAAAACCTGTAAAAGATATTTTGTGTTTTTGTATTTTTAATTTGATTAATCAGGTAAAATTGGTGTAAGATAGTTGTGTAAGGAATTTCCACACCTGAGACGTATCTCAACCTATTTCGAAACAAATTAATTTTAGTTTATTTCATTTTGAATTATTTAATTTGTGAATTCTCCATAAAACTGACTAAAATGGATCTTCATATGCTCAGTTGACAGGTATTATCAACTTGCATGGTAACATACGGACATGAGCTGTAATTAAAAAGTTTGTAATATTCAGTGCTATAGTTTAATTGGAGGAAGCATCTAAAAAGTGATGGAATAAAAAAAAATTGGCATCTAAAATCCGAGTTATTAAGTCCGCAGTGGTGTTTTAGCACCCAGTGCCCTAAGACCAACTGGTTTGGGAGTCAGTGACCCAAAGCTCGCTACATGGATCGAAGATGTTACAAAAAAAATATATGTCTGAAATCTGAGTAATTAACATCTAGTGCCCTAAAACCAACTGGTTTGGGAGTCACTGACCTAAAGCTCGTTACATGGATGGATGATATTGTATATAAATAAAAAAATCAGAAAAATATTTCATTGCTTTAAAAAGGTGTGAATTCTGATACAACTGTAGGACAAAAATATTACTCTCTTCTCAACTACACTTGTGACTATTGTGGGCAAAAATGAGTTGATTAATATTTTGTTGGCTGTGTATATGGAGAATAGTAAAAATAATCGAAGAATTTACTTATTCGGTAATTTAGAAAGAAAGAAAACAACTCTTAACTTGGATAAGAAGTTTCACATGTTTAGTCAATAACTTGTTTATTCTCTTTTCTCTTGTCTTTTTGCTTTTGTGTGCATTAGTTTTACTTTGACGTTTGTGGGTATCGTCGCTCTAAACCCTCACGAGACTACAACTCATCCACTAGGGACACATAAGGGTTTAAAGGCTTGTTGCATATGCTAAATGCACCTGTGATCCCTACGAAAGTGGCTTAGTTTAATTTTATTTTAAAGATGTTTATGTTATTTTATTTTATTGTTTTGCTTGAGGACTAGCAAAATGTTAGGTTTGGGGGTGTGATGAGTGGTAAATGTATCACTATTTTCCACTTATTTGACCTAATATTTTGTATAGTTTCTTGATTTTTGTGAATATTTTGATTTTTTGTGTGTTATATTTTAGATAAATAAAGTTTCAGGACTCTCTGGAAGCAATTCGGGGCTAAAACAGCGAAAAACGGACAAAAAGGGTAAAATTGTCATTTGGCGCGTCACGACATGCAATCTGCGTCGCGACCGCTAACGTGTGCCGAAGTCCGCTAACGTGCATCGAGACACATGTCACAATCAGAGAAGATTTGCTAAAATACGCCTTGCTAACATGTGTCATGCTAACGTGCGCCGTTTGCTAATGTGCACTGAATCTACTAACGTGTGCATGCCACGTGTCAACATCTCAGCAAATCATGCTAACGTGCACCGGACACGTGTCATCATCACATGCTGCCGACAATCATCATCGCCATGTCAGCACATACGTCATCAATGATGTAAGCACAATAATTCAATGGTCTAACGTGCACCGGACATGTGTCGTCATCACATGCTGCCGACAATCGTCATCGCCATGTCAGCGCCATGTCAGCACATACGTCATCAATGACGTCAGCACAATAATTCAATGGTTGCCATGTTAGCACAATTATTGAGTTAATCATTCAGCCCCTGACACGTGTCACCATCTCATAAAAAGGCAAGCCACGCATCGAAGATCAACGGGCATCGTGAATCGCAACACATTCTGCGTCGCGACACGCGGGCTAACTTTTGCCTATAAATAAAAGGCCAAATTTCATATTTGAATTCATACTTTTCTCTATGTAATTCCTTAAGAATACTAAGAGAATTGTATTTTGTTTTTTTATTTACAGCTTTCAGTAATTAATTTTCGCATTTGCACTTTCTTTTCTTTACTTTTCAGTCTTTACTTTCTGCAATTTACTTTTACATACAATACTTTCATTTCTTTACTTTTCAGTTTTTACTTTTCAGAAATGAGGAGGTAACTCCCCCTGCTGGGGTAAAAGGTAATGCTTTTATTACTAATATTATAATTAATCTCCCTTAATTATAAT
This sequence comes from Zanthoxylum bungeanum, assembly GCA_019454045.1. Taxonomy (NCBI): domain Eukaryota; kingdom Viridiplantae; phylum Streptophyta; class Magnoliopsida; order Sapindales; family Rutaceae; genus Zanthoxylum; species Zanthoxylum bungeanum. Next base: position 33,168 of record SKCR01016282.1, on the reverse strand, counting down.
ATATAAACTATTTAAAACCTGACTTAATAAGGATACCGCCTTATGGTCGGTTGGTAATTATTGAAATTGGTTTTAACCTGACTTAATGAGAATACCGCCTAGTTGGTCGGTTGGTAATTAATTATAAATTTGACTTAATCAGGATACCGCCTATATGACTGGTCGGTAATTATCACTCAAAGTTCATATATTATAATAAGGGAGATATCTAAAATAGTAGTGATAAAAGTGGATCCTTTAACCTCAGCATTTTCTTTTATTGTACTTTTACATTTTTTTATTTCCAGCATTTACTTTTCAGTATTTACTTTTCAGTATTTACTTTTCAGTATTTACTTTTCAGCATTTACTTTTCAGTATTTACTTTTCAGCATTTACTTTTCAGTATTTACTTTTCAGTATTTACTTTCCAGCATTTACTTTATGTCTTTTATTTTATTTAAGCTTTTCTTAGCCTTAGATATGTGTCGTAACTAAGCTCATTATCTGGGGTTGTGATGAATTCCAATATCACCGGTTTATAAGGGGTTATTTTACAGTTTGGGTAATATAAAGGTTTATTTATTGAGTCTTAAGCTTAATGCTTCTTGTTAACTGGCCATTAATAAGATTGATTTGGTAAACTTAAAATGAACTTGGAAAAGGGATTTTAGGTTTAAACCCTAGACTCAATAGCCCACGATCTTCCTTGAGGATAGATAACCCTTTAATAGATTTCATTACTGGATAGGAATATACTTATTGGGCGGGGGTAACCATAATTGGAACTTAATCTTAATGAATTCAGATAACTTGGTTGACATAGGAATATGATTAATAAAGTTATACTGGGTATTTGTATTTGACCATCGGAATAGGTTTTTGCATAATTTTGTGTTCCAGGTTAATAAAACGATATATTACACAAACGTAAAATAACCACCTCATCTTTAAAAAGATATTGGAAAGATTCACAACCCTGGATAGTTTTTAAATCTTGAATTTTCCTCAATCTTCTTTCGCACAATTTTATTTACTAGTTTTAAATTTAAAGTCACCATCCAATCAAACAATCAATCCATTAGATACTTGTAAAAATTTGGCTTCATAAATTAATAGCTTAGGTATTAAGTCCTTGTGGGATCGATACTTTTTATACTACTTGAACGATACGTGCGCTTGCATTATACGTGTGTGATTACGCACCGGTCACTTATCCATCTCATAGAAAAGCACGACAAGTACCTTAGAAAATACTACAGAACCAACATAATATCTTAGACATTTTTCCAAAGAAAGAAAGAAAAAGTATGGCATTTGGGAGGATAGAGAGGCTAAAGAGGCTTATCAAAAGTTGTGGGAATTACATGAAACACAATTGCAATGCAATTAAATTAACACACATACAACCCAAGAGGCTTTCACAATTGTTCTTGGGCATAGATCATGATACCAAATAGGTATGGGAGAAGGCCCTCTCTCTTTCTTCAACTAGTCACTTTGCTAACTACTCAGGTTTTCACTGCTAATAACCTATAGTGAAGTGCTTACGAGTCTAACATAGATCAATCACTCAAAGTATCAGATAAAAGCACATCAAGAGTTTATCGTTTCTAAGATGTCACCCTAAAGCAAACGATCTCATCATTAGACTTATGTCTAACTATCAATGACTAAAAACAAACAACAATTTTTTCTTTTTTTTTCTTTTTTTTTTCTTTTTTTTTTTTTTTTTTTTCTTTTTTTTAAAGGCCCCCCAATGGTCTTTCTATCATTGCAGTAAAGTTCTCTGTTCCTCGGTTTCTTTTTCCACGATATCCATGTTTGCTAAACTCTTCTTTGACAAGTCTTCTTTTTCCTAACCCAACGGATATCTATGATGGATTTTAAGACACGAGGTGTAACATGATGCATGTATGCATGAGATGCATGGGATGTATGAGACATAATATGCATGGGATTATCAAAAGCATAAAGGGTGGCCCCAATAGGTCATACAACTATGGTTCACATGTGGGTTTACGGGAGTGTGGACAAAGGCTTTCATTTGACGAAGGATTACCCACAACTAGGACTCCCCACTCAAGGGTTCGAGCGACCAAGTGAGTGCACCTTTTTTATACCTTACGGTACGTGCCAACGAGTTATGGTGTGTGACTAACTGTCGAATGGATTTCCCGTTGTAGATTCCCTAGAGGGAGGGTGGAGCGAGGCTCTCTTAAGTACCCAAGCCCCATAGGCTCTTATCGCTTGGTGTCAGGATTAAACAACGAGTCCTCCAAACTAGTTTGTCACAACGAGCTACAAGTAATGATTATCTCGGTGTCTTCACAGCTTTTCCTTATAAAAAGGTAGTGAGTGAAAGAAGACATCGAACCGTTACCTAGCCTTAACAATGCCTTTGATTACACCCTTTTCAACTCACTATAGAAACGATTAACTAAAGCACAAATCATAAACATCACAAGACATGATTTCGGGGCCGATTCAAAATATCCCCAGTGGAGTCGCCAGACTGTAGACAACAGAACCTGGGCGACGCTCTCGCGGTCTAGTTGGGAGTACGAAATAACATGAAGTCGCCACCCGGTGTGAACCGGGACAAAGATTTAAGGCCGCACTCACCCCTCGCAAGGGAAGACCTCAAACCATTGGGTTCGGAATGGTCCCTTACTTATGTCACTTGTGATGATATGATTTGTGCAATAAATTAACCGAGTGTACTCAATAATCATGTTCAAAGGTATTTAGATCTAACATGCATTTGCTAAATAAATCCTATTCTAAGTTTGCATGCTTGAAAGTAAGTCTTTGAATGGCAAACACGATATCACACAATGAGCATATTGAACCATTAAATAAACGAATCACTATTCAAACATAAACCTAAACTAATCAAAATAACATGCTTAAAAATAACATAATCATGCTTAGAAATTAAATAACAAAACTAAATTAAATCATGCTTAAAATAATAAATAAACAACCTACGAACTATAACATGCTCAAATACAAATTTTGGATGAGACAAGATATATTTATCTTAAATGGTACGTGGCGTTGTATCCCGAGTGCAGATCATACTACCGTCCATTCGGAATCGGCTATGAAATTTATGTCCGAGTTTCCATCCGATATACCACAAAAAGGAACATATATCCCGCTCATCCAACAATCACATCATGCCTCAAACGACTCTCATGCAATAATATTCTTAAAATAAATAAATTAAAACGAAAGATATGAGTGAAAAGGTGCCCTCAGGTCTAACATCTTTTGTCGTCTCAAGAAAGGGCGTTACACGTCCGTTGGAAGGGTGAATGATCCGCTACTCTTTTAGTTCACCAACTCAACGTCTTTCCTCGCTGTTTTGCTGTTCGGGCTGCTGTTTTTACTCCGTTTCACGGTGTTTCTGGTTGCGGTGTTTAGCTTACTGGTTTGCGGTAAATGGTGGACTGTTTTGCGGTTTTGGAGGGCTAAGGGGCTGTGGTTTTTTTTTGGTGTTATTTGGGGGAATTTCTGGACAGTTTATGATGCAGTGAGGGGCTGTATTGGGAGGGTATTGTTCGATAATTTTAGGCTGTATGTGGGGGCTGTATGCGGCTATGAAGGGGGTGTGTGATTAGGTGTTGAAGCTAAGTGGGTTGTGGCTTAAGGGTGCTATTGACGTATGGAGCAAGAGGCAGGTTTGTGTTGTGGATTGTAGGCGTGGTGAAGGGGCGTGAGTGGAGTTGAAAGGCTGATTCTTGGTGCGTGGCTTTGAGGCTGGTCAGAGGGATAATGTGTGCAGTTTGTGTGCATAAGGTGAGTGTACGTGTGGCGTGAAAGGCTGGAAGGGTAATTGGCGTGAGTGGGTGAGCTGTGGCTTGTGATGCGGTAATTTAAGGGTTTTGTTTGTTGGGTGCTAGGGGCTGTTGGCGTGAAGTGTGTGTCGGTTATATGAGTTGAGGCAGGGCTATGTGGCGTTGATTGTTTTGTGGCGCTTCTATGAGGGCAAGGTGCGGTTTTGGGCAGTACACGTGAAGGCTATTTAATGTGGCTAGTGGGTGTGTGAATGAATTTGTGGCTAGTGAGTGTGTGCGTGAAGGCAGGTGGCGTTTAAGGGACCTTGGTGCGTGATACTGGGCGTGAAGGGAGGGTTTGTGACGTGAATTTGTGGCAGTGAGGTTTGTGGAGCAGGTGGCGTGAAGGTGGGTGTGTTGAGCGTAATTCGTGAGATATGTGTGCTAGGGTTTGAATGGGTGGTGAAGGCTTCTTTTTATAGGCAAATGAGACGAGACTTTCCTTATCCGACTAGGAATAGGATTTCTATTGATAGTGACATTTATTCTAATTGGTATCTCATAAGGAATAGATCTCCTAATTTAGGATTGTGATTGGATTTGATTAGGAAAGGGATTTGATTTGATTTCTTCTAATTAGGAAAGGATTGGTCTTGATTTTAGCATGTGATAAATGTGTATCTACCTAAATTAAAAGGCAATAGGCGTGAATCACTCTCCCTTGGGCATGGATTTGGTTTGACTTGGTTTGACTTGGGTATTTGGGTTTGGTTTGAGTATTTTGGGTTTTGGGCCTAAGATAAGCTTTGAAACGGAAGTCCAACAAGCAACCGAAGCTAAATAACGAGGTTAAATCCAACAAAAAATCCATTTTCCAACTTTACCCTTCCAACGTCCGTTTCCCGCGACTTTCATGACTAAAGAGGTAGTTGCCTCCATACGAGACTCATCATTGGGCTAATGTGTAAAAATACAATGCCTACAATAACAACTATTAATCTGAAACCTCTAAGAATTTTTCCAGGACATTTGCGAGGGTGACTGCAACTTGGGTGATCCGCATTCCGAGAATGGCTTTCAAAGCTTAAGTGGTTGACCCATCTGGTAGCCAACCTATAAACTAGGAAACTGGTTTGGTGTGAGTTATAAAAACTCAATAAGTAACCATGCTCACTATAAACGAACAAGATTGAAACTTTAAATACAATACCTGTGAACTTATATACATATTAACAGTTATTTATTAGAACACATTTGACTCATATTGTTCTTTTTACTTCAGGGAATATGGGTTCATGAGACGTACCTGAAGTGAATCAAAAACAATTCACACGCATACCTCCTCGAGTATTAAAAATTCAAATTACACATAATCCAAAGTACATAACTTATGCAAGCTTCCAAAATCTCTACATTACGAACATGTCAAAATCGTTTAGAGTAAAATACATCACAAATACTCATTCAACCCGAATTTCATATGATAAACTTTAAGCTTCAATTTCTGAATACACATGACATGTTTATGCTAATGCTGATGTGACATTTTGATGTAGTTGAAATAGCCACTAGAAATGCCTAGAGTTAGGTGTCTACGAATGCCCAAATCCGGCCTAACCCAATATTATCAATCTTACATGTTCATTTTCCGTACAACTTATCATTTTTATGCTTATCATCATACACTTATATGATTTATATTTAGACAAACTTAACATCCATCTTTAATATAATCCAAAATAATTTGACCAAGACATCCATGATAGAACCTTAAAGCTTTCTAATCAAGCCATTACTAACTCATATTTTAACATTATCAGAAGTACACTTTCATACTCAAAACGTAATACTTACCATCACTACATAATTTCCATACCATAAAAGTCTACACTACATCACACACATGCATATCAGACTTATTTCTTCAAGTTTGTTTACATACAACTATTAAGGCAATCATTATAACTAATATTCAAGCTCATAATTTTGACACACCTACATACTTAAAAAACCAACATCAATGCCTTTACTTAGCCTACACCTTCGGCCAAAGCACTGCATTCGCAACTTAGAACATTTCATTATATCTAACTTCAACTTATACTAATATACCTCAAGACCCATGGTTCACAACCAATCATCAATAAAAGACACAAACATAATTTCACACCACACATGCTAGTCGTCATTTGAACTTAATCATCAATTATCATTACAAGAAACAAAACTCCACTTTCATTGACATATATAGATTCAACTAATAAGGGAAAATAAACCTTTCAAACCTCTATCACTATTCAACACACCACATACTATAATTTCATTCACATACATGCATCATCAATAATTCATTATCAATGACAACAAAGCCACCCCTAACCGTCCCTTTATTTTTGGCCAACACATTACATTGAGAACCTTGGTGGTTCATTTACATATCCAACACTATTCATAGAAAGATATCTTGTTAAGCTTAAATTATTATCATTTCTCATTATCAAAATATAAATATAAATTCCAAAACAAAAGCTTAAATTCAGCTAAGGAAAATAGACAACTAAAATTTTTCATTTTACATAACCATAATTTCAAGTCGAACATCATCTAACACCTAAATTATTATTATTTTCATCATGCAATAATAAAAAAAACATCCCCCTAATATTAAATCATAATTCGGCCAAAGGGACTTCATTTTACAATCTTTAAGTTTTCAACTCAAAACAAATTGAACTCATGGTATAACATCTTCTAATTCTTGAACCATTATAATTTGTCATCAAAACAATAAAAACAACTCCCCAACATGCTAAGAAATTCGTATTCATGTCCTTTTTTGCACCTTGATATTATTTCAACCAAAACTTGAGCATAATCCACTCTAAATAACATCATAAATATGTATTGATATATAAATTTTGCTCAACCTTCTCAAACAATAAAACCCCAATTCGTATGGTTCGTGAGTGTGAAATGCAAGTGAAAATGCATGATTATTTTTCAAAATAAGAAGAAGAAAGATGAAGAGGAAGCTTACTTGACCAAGAGAAAGCTTGAGAACTCATCATCGTTTCATCAAAAATTGGCATGAGAATGAAGAAGATTGGAGAGTTTTCATGAATCTTAGCTCACGTTTTTTACCTTCAAGAGAGAGAGAGGAGATGAATAGTGAAGGTTTTTTATACATGGGACTGATTTATATTTTTAAAATAGTGGCTTTGATTGAGCCATGTGTCACAATATAAGGGCAGTCCTATTTTTCTCTATTCATCCGAGAGAAATATGAAATTATGACTTAAATTTATTCCATATTTTGGAAAAAATCAACACAAAAATTGTAGGTCTTGGGCTAAGCTTTCCGAAGATATAAAGCTCACTGAAATCAGACACCGTATGAAAAAGTTATGACTAAAATACAAAAAGATGTCTAGATCGCGTTAAATTTAAATGCACTACGGAACTGAAAAATTTCCACTTCGTGTTTCTGAAATAATTTATATAAGTAATAACACGCTAATGATGCACATTTGAAATCTTAAAGATGACACGCAATGTAATATCCCAAGTTTTTAGGAACAATGTTGGAAGGTTTCCGAATTAAAGTTAAGGATTTGGAACGGGATGGTAATAAAAAAATTAGAATTTATGTGTTGGGAAATAGGTTGGAATATTTTAAAGTGAAGATTCGTCGCGTTGGAAAATGTGTGGTTTCGAGATCTAGTTATGCGATTTTTGATTTTATCATTATACGCGTACAAATTTCTTATTTCGGCTATAAAAATTACAAATGAACTCCGATTGAGCTGATTCTTAAATTATCAGAGTCCCGAGATAACAACTTTCGTGTCGAACTTTTTTCAAAATTTATATCAGAAAGGCTTCAAAAATACAAATTTTGGTGAAGGTCCATGGGAAAGACCTATAAGTAATTTTTGGGGGTCAGAATGTAATTTTCAGAAACTTTATTATAAATACCCTAAGATTTTGTTATTCACAAAGGAGGCAAAAACCAAATGAATCACACACTCGACCCCCTACGTCCCCAAACCCAAGGTTGCGCTGATGGCCTGTCGGCCAATGCCGATCGACACGACCGGCTAGAGGGGTGCACCGGCCACCCATCCACCTTGTCATTTTTCGATTCTGGCTCGTCGTTTTGTTTCACGACCCGAGCCACCCGCCCAATTGATACTCTCAGAGAGTACTACATGATGATAGTGATGATTTTTCGATCCATGCTCGATTGAACGTGAAACGGGAAAGAAAGGTTCGGATGAATAGTGACCCATGGTGAACATTAGCTCCGATCGAAATTTCTTTGATTCCAAAGCATTTGTGGGATCTTTTGGAGTCTGTATATGCCTTCGAATTCTAGGTAAGACCTCTCGTTAAAAAGTCACTATATTCTATCAGATCGATCAAACTCGTTCCGTTTTAGTAGAGTAGTGTAATGATATAAATTGAATTTATTGAGTATTATAGTATTGAATATATGCAATTGGTAGAATCCGAGTGAAATTGGAACGAGTTTGATCGATCTGATAAAATATGTAAGTTTCCAGTAAAAATAGGTTTTCCGTGTGTTAATATATTTTGATCGTAATGATGGAAATTAGTCATATATGATTATAGGATAGTGTTTAGATTAATCCGGGTAGGATCGGAGGGTTCGAGACTCTTTCGTAGCATTTTCGAAAACTTTTTTCGTAAGATTTTCTAAAAATGTGTAAACCGGCGATTTAAGTGAACTAATGGTTTGCAATAGTTTGTATTGATATTTTAAGAGTAATGTAGCTGAAAATATTGAAATCGTGTTTGATTTGGTTGTCCCTGAAAGATTCGAAATTTTATCATAGTTAAGTTGAGAATACCGTAAATCACGATTCTGACGGCTTTTCGCCATTTGGTTTGACAGATGTGACTATAACCTAGAGTGCTTGCGAAGCCAGGTAAGTAACACATGCGATGAGTTCTCGAATTGTTCATTTCATAATTTTTTAAACATATATAAATATATGTGTGTGTGGCGATGATTGAAAGGTTTAAGATAGTTATAAGATGGATTTGAGAAAGGACTTCCAGATCGTGTATAGTTGAGTTAGTCGACCATCACATGTATGGATTTTTATTTTTGCTATGATATAAAGTGAGTAGTTTCATTATCATAATTATTGTATGTATGTATTGATGTGTCTTGAAGTGGAATGTTCAATGATAATGATATGACATGTATTTTGAAAGGATTGATGAGTTTAATGGCTACATGTGTGTATTGATGCATGTAACTGCAGAGACTCGTGATGGTATGTGTATGTATGGATGTATGTAAGGGTATGAACCTATATCGATATGAACGCATGTATATAAATGAATATGGAAAGGTATAATTATATGAACATGTATTTGTATATGCATATGATGTCAAGACATGAATATTGATAAAGGCCATGGTACTTGAATTCGAAGTTATACATATTCATATGTTTGAAACATATGTATGTATGTGAGTGTTTGAATGATATTTTAGAGTGTTTGTTATGGATATGCTTGTGTATGAGAAGTCGTACGATGAGTTTGGTGTGTCATGACATGTATGCATGAATGTAGGGTTAATTGGTTGATGAATCCGTTCGGATGAAATTCATCTCATACATATTCTAAAATAGGTAATGAGTCACGTACGAGCATTATATGCGAAAGCCAACCATATGTATGTATTGTTTGATTAAGTGTTTTACGATGTATTAGTTTGTATATGTGCTTTATGGTTGGTTGCACGATGATTGTATGTGTGACTGTGTGTATGTATATGTATGATAGAACTTGTAGAATATATGGATAGTGTATGCATATGCGAAATGAATTTGAAAACTAATGTAAGTATTAGATGTTATAAAGCATGTTTTTTAAGTTGTATTGGTATGCATGTATATGTGTAAACTTTGGAATTATATTTGCATATATATAAGAGAGGTGTGCCACGGTATTTGTAAATGTATATTAAGCCATTGAGGAAGTTAGCTTTTGTAACATCCCCGATCTGGGAGATGTTACTGGCAGGGGATAGTCCGTACTAACCCCATAAGCCTCTGACTTTCTAACCATAAATATATACTAATACTCTTTTCTCTAATTGATTATATTCTGTGTGGGACTATAGCCCAACTCAAAAACTTATCATACAAACTTAACATCTGAAACTGTAAACTTAAAACACACTTTTACAATGACTAACTCAAATTCAAAGACTAATACAAGACTTTTCCTTGACACTGACTAGACTCATACTCTCTCTGACTTGAACTGGTGGGCTTCAAACCCTAGTGACTGCAACAGTATCTGTCCTCCCGAACTCATCCTTCGAGAGTACTTGTAAAACAAGAAAACTGGGAATGGGTGGTTAGATCGTTATTCGATCTAAGTGAGAGAACGAAAAACTGAATTACTGATATAAAATCATTTGGTTCTAAAACCAAAGCTTCAGAAGTAATTTATATGAAAACACTTTTTCTGAAAACTTTGCCTGAAATCTCTTTTATAAAACTTTTCTTTCTGAAATCTGCTTTTGAAAGTCTGGTTTCTGCAAACTATTTCTAAACTCTAATTTCTGAAGACTGTTTTCTGAAAATCTGATATCTGAAAACTGATTTGTCTCTGAAAAAACTTGACGTATGGGGGCGTTACATATCGTTGTCCCCCCATGCGCCTAACTAGAGCCAGAAATGAAAATCCATGACTTTGGGGCATTACGTATCACCGTCCCCCAAAGAATGCCACTATTGTCCTTGAAACTAGTGGTCTTGAGGCGTTACTTATCGCCATCCCCCAATCCACTGAACTAGAACTGGGGGTAAGGATCTATGCTACCATCCAAGCTCTGAAACTAGGATCTAGGGGCATCTGTCATCCATAGTCTTGAGCTAGGATCTGGGGGCGTTACGTATCGTCGTCCCCCCAGTCCTCGATATGTGCACATGTGATAATCCGTCAATTCCATAACTAAATGAAGTTACATACTGAGGTGGGTTTTTCCCTCATGCCTCGAAATCATAAAACTCATGTTTAAAAACATTTCTTTTCTTAACCATTTATTAAACATAATATTTCATGATACAACTGCAATAAAAATTAACTATCGCCCTAAAAGCGTGAAAACAAGTCTGATATGAAAATACGAAATGAAAATCCATGAAAAGAGAAAATATCCACTCACAGATTGAAATCTGACTGGTGCTATATCGCTTCGTCGATGGAAAGTGTAATTCCTCCTATGGTCTATAAATGGTAACTCGGTTGGGCTACAAACCATGAGATGGATTTTTGAATTAGGCTAAATTTTCTCAATTCAAGTTCGCGATATCGTCACTTAGTATATCATGCTTGGAATAAGATAGAATGTATACATACGAACTGTTACGAGACCCTAAAGGTGGTCTCTAACACGCTCAGGTTGAACTAGGATGGTTTAGAACTGTTTTAGGAATGAGTTGTGCCACGCGTCGCGATGCACAACAACCAAAGACGTGCCATCATTTTACTCTTTCGTGTCGCGATGCAAAGCTCTTCAGCATCAGAACGTGAACCAATTTCTAGGATTCTATTTTTCTTCTACTAATCCAATTCACCCAAATGTAATTCCTAACATTTTCATACTAAAAACCATAGCAAAAAAACATCATCATACATCAACTTCACACATTATAATTCAAGTTAACATCCTCAACACTCCATTACTCACATCATTCTCACTCTTAGCTGAACCTCTATAATTTATCAAATTTAGGTACTTAAGCTACAACTCATTCCTTTACTTATCAATCAATAATAAACAACCCTTAGCATGCTAATATCTCTATCTTATCATCAAACTCCCAAAATCCAACAATTTAAATTTTGGGTTAAGTTTTCTTACTATTTTCTTCATGAATTTCTTCATTATCCAAGCCCTCCATTGATGCTCATCTTTTTTCCTTTGCTTCTTCTTCTCATTTCTTCTCTCTTTTCTTTCTTTTTCTCTCTTCTTCTTCTTCTTCTTATTCTTTCCTTCTTCTTTCTCTTCTTCTTTCACTCATCAATGTTTCTTTCTTTCTTACTTTTTGATTTTTAGGGATTCATGAATAGTTCCCTTATATACTTGGCCAATTAAAAAAATTAAGAAAAATATAGAATTTTCAAGAAACTTGTAGAATTTACTAGAATGCCCTTGGGTAATATTCATCCGAAATTTTGATCTATATTTCTAACCCATTTTTGTTTTGAATTTGGAAAAATATCCAACGTCCAAGTTGTAGGTCTCGATCTCAACTTTCCGGTGATATAAAATTCATAGAAATCAGAGTTCGTATGAGAATGTTATGGCTCAAATACCATGGGCTATCCGTAGTGGAATATCATAGAATTTCACATCGAAGTTTCAAAGAATTTACTGTTTATCCATAAAGTCGTTCCATGAATGCATATATGCTCGGACATAATTTTATATTATGTAACACTCGTCCCACGACGTAACAGTACTACAGTCAACAGTAGTAGAGACTACCGGTCGTTACAAATCCCCCCTTTAAATAGGATTCGTCCTCGAATCCTCTTTAAACTTGGGATCTTATTATAGATCACAGGATTTACATGATCACAAACTTAAACTGACTACATACCCATCTCCTTTTATGCACTGTATCATATCATTCCTCAATGATTTCCGAGTGCTACCAATATGCCACGGGATAATGTGACGATTATACTGAACCTAGAATATTATGACTTAGAAGTCATAACTAGAGCTGTACTCTAATTTATCTGTGTGAATGCTTATTATGCTGAAACTATACTACGTCATCAGATATTATATTTGACCTAACAATGAAGGCCTTTGCCCGGCTGATCATTTATTACTTAACTAGTAGGCTGACCGGCGTGATCACACACGTATAATGCAAGCGCACATATTGTTCAAGTAGTATAAAATATATCGATCCCATGAGGACTTAATACCTTAGCTATTAATTTATGAAGCCAAATATCTAGGAGTATCTAATAGATTGGTTTTTTTATTGGATGGTGACTTTAAACTAATACAAGTAAATAAAATAGCGCGAAAGTGAATTAAAGGTAAAATCAATATTATAAAACAATCTAGGGTTGTGAATCCTTCCAATACCTTCTAAAGATGAAATGGTTATCTCACGTTTTTGCAATATATTGGTTTATTAACCTGAAACATGAATTTATGTAAAAGCATCTTCCGATGGTAAGATGCAAATACCCAGTATAACCCAATTAATCATATTCCTATGTCAACCAAGTTATCTGAATTCATTAAGATTAAGTTCCAATTATGTTTACTCCCGCCCGACAGGTATATTCCTATCATGTAAGGAAATCTATTAAGGGTTATCTAACCTTAAGGGAGATAGTGGGTTATTGAGTTTAAGGCTAAAACCTAAAATCTCTTTTCTATGTCCATTTTAAGTTTACCAAATCAATCTTATTAATGGCCAGTTAACAAGAAGCATTAAGCTTAAGGCTCAATAAATAAACCTTATATTACCCAAACCATAAAATAACCCATTATAAACCAGTGATATTGGAATTCATCACAACCCTAGATAACGGGTTTAGTTACAATACATATCTAGGACTAGTAAAAACGTAAATAAAGTAAATGACATAAAGTAAAAGCTTAAAACTAAAAAGGTAAATAAAGCAATAAAGAAAATACTGGGGTTAGATGATCCACTTTTATTACTTCTATTTAGATATCTCCCTTATTATAATATATTAACTTTGCGTGATAATTACCAACCGACCATATAGGCGGTATCCTGATTAAGTCAAATTTATAATTAATTCCAACCGATCATAAAGGCGGTATCCAATTTAGTCAGTTTAAATCAATTTTATTATGTCCAACCGACCATAAATGCGGTATCTCATTAAGTCAGGTTTTAAATGGTTTATATATTATAATTAAGGGAGATTAATCTAAATATTAGTAATAAAAGCTTAACCTTTTACCCATGAGAATGGAGTTACTTCCCCATAATGAGCAGTGAAATAAAAATTGAAAAGTAAAATAAAGTTAGTAATATTGCGTAAAATAAAATAAATTAAATTCAAAAATCTGTAAATAAACAAACAAGATTCAAAATTCTTAAGGAATTCCCCAGAAGAATGTATGAATTGAAATTCTAAAATCGGCCTCAATTTATAGGCAAAGTTTTGTTGGACAATTATGACCCATAACATCACTATTTGTACAGAACATGGTGTTGTTGTACAAATTAACTATGCGACAAAGGAAATTGCTCTTTTATCATTTGTAATTGGTTTACCGGGATATATAAATGATAAAAGTCCATATGATTAGTTCTGGATTAATAAGATATGAGATAGTATTAATCCACTAAGGTTTAATCATTAAAACATCCATAGTCCTAGTATTATCGAGATTGGACATCGATAATGCGGAATAGACTAGTATTGCACTTGTGCGTGTTATGGGAGCATAACGGCATAGTTATCATATATTTAAGTATTGGATACTTATGCAAGTGTAATAGGAGGTTGTGTTTACCGATGGTACGGAAACAGCTTCGCTCTGGATAGACCCCTCGGAATTCCATTGGTAGTATGACTATGTGTCTATGGAAGTCCGAATCAGGGTAGGTGTATTTGGTTTTAACCTGAGACTTGCATCGCTAATACTTGCGACAATCAATATAATTTGGTTTTGGTCGTCCAGGGCTTTAACTGGTTCTGTGTACGCCTCTTCTGGGTATATTGAGAATCGTAGTGTATTGGGTGTGATGTCAAGATGGAAGTATCACTTTAGTTATATGGAGATGATGGTCACGTAGGATACGGAACTGGTGCTCTTATATGCTGCAGCTATCGGGATAATATGACTAGGTCATGTTTATCCGATTATAGAGACTAGTTACCAGAGATCTGATATGTGCTTCGTACGGGGCAGACACAATTCCAGCCCCAGGCCTAGCACATGACATCCGATACTGGATCGCAATACGCAATACTATGTATGCTACGCCTGATATAGATTACATATTCCTTTAAGAATATTTCTGGAGAATTGGGTAGGCACGGTGCTTTGCTAGAAGCCAACCATGTCTTGTAAATCGGTAAAAACGTAGTACTAGGTACGTACGTGTTCGGATAGTCCGACGACCGGATTTACTGCCAACATATCTGGGGATCTCATGAATCGCTTCCTGAAGAATCACCGATGACGTATGACTCGCACATTATTAATCTGGGATTAATTAATTGAGAGAGAAAATTATTCTAGGATTAATTACGGAGATATTTTATCTGGGATAAAATATTATTTAAAGAGAGAGAACGATTAATTTGGAATTAATCGATAAAATAATATATTCGATATATTATACGAAATTAGATTTTGACACGGAATTAAAATTAGATTTTAATTCGGGCGAACGAGTTAATTTAGAATTAATTCGCTAGCGACGTGAATAGTAATTTTGCTAGGCATAATTATTTAATTAAATTTGATTTAATTACGTCGCAACGGAAAATTCGTTAATTCGGAATTAGCGAACCCGAGCCCGGGAGTGTTTGCGGGCCCACTAGCATTTCGAATTCAAGTGAGGCCCACAAGTCACATCAAGCGTCACATCATTAGTCATTCAAGTGATAGATGTCTTGTCACTTTGAGTGATGTGATGTAGTCACTTGTGATTGATGGGGGTGGTTGGAAGGCTTTATTGCCTTGTACTTTTTGGATTTGAATTTTGGTATTAGTTTTTGCAAAAGCAAATACACTACAACCAACTCATTCTCTCCCTCTCTCTCTCACACATTCGGCCAATGGGCCATTTTCTCTCTTATTTTCCTCTCAATGCCGAGAGTTGGAAGAAGGAACAAGGAAGATTTGTGGCAAATTTTTCTTATGCTAGCACATAAAGAGTCATCCAAAGGTGATAGGGAAACAAACCCTTGAGCATGGAATCCATTCGCAAGCTTGGAGCTTGACCGAATCCAAGGAGCACAAAAGAGGGCCAAAGCCGTGAGCTTCAAGGAAGGAGCAAATTGTTTTTGTGTTTATCGCATCAAATTCGATCATTGTAAGTATGATTCCGTCATACTTCTTTATTGTATTCACATGATTTTCATTGCTTGAATGATCTTGGGACTATAGTAGAAACCCAACAAGTTTGGCCTCACGCGTTGCGACGCGTGGAACATTACGCGTCGCGATGCTCGGTTGATTAAACGAGATCGTGACACGTGGCATCGGCAGCGTCGGTAATCTGAATTATTGGTTTGGCGTCGCGATGCAAAAAGCTTGGCGTGTCACGATGCTGATGTCAGCAATGA
Organism: Zanthoxylum bungeanum; assembly: GCA_019454045.1. Classification (NCBI taxonomy): domain Eukaryota; kingdom Viridiplantae; phylum Streptophyta; class Magnoliopsida; order Sapindales; family Rutaceae; genus Zanthoxylum; species Zanthoxylum bungeanum. The sequence continues at coordinate 17,050 of SKCR01016282.1, read as the reverse complement.
TGTGGATTTTCGGCAGCATGAGATGATGACATGTGTCCGGCGCACGTTAGCATGATTGTTGTGATGTTGACAACTGGTAGGCGCATGTTAGTAAGTGAGTATGTTAGCAAATCTGCTGTGATTTTGACACGTGTCTGGCGCACATTTGCAGCGCATGATAGTAGTCGGCATATTTTAGCGCGGTGCATTTTAGCAGGAAATTTACATTTTTGAACTTTTTATCTATTTTTCACTGTTTTGGCTCCGAATTGATTCCATAGAGTCCTGTTATTTTATTTATCTACAAAATACCACAAAACACATAAAAATATTCATAAAACTCAAGAAATTATACAATATATTAAGTAAAAAAGACGGTAAATATTGATATATTTACCGCTTATCACACCTCAAAACCTAACATTTTGCTAGTCCTCGAGCAAAACAACAAAATAAAGTACAGTAAACAAATTTAAAATAAAATTAAATTAAGCCACTTTCGTAGGGATCACGGTTGCATTTAGCGTATGCAACAAGTCTTTAAACCCTTAGGTGTCCCTAGTGAACGAGTTGTAGTCTCGTGAGGGCTTACAGCAACGACACCCACAAACGTCAATATAAATCTAATACACACAAAAGCAAAAAGATAATAAAAGCAAAAAGACAAGAGAAAAAAGAATAAACAAGTTAGTGACTAAACAAGTGAAACTCCTTATCCAAGTTAGTAGTTGTTTTCTTTCTTTCTAAATTACAAAATAAGTAAATTCTCCGATTATTTTTACCATTCTCCATATACACAACCAACAAGGTATTAATCAAATCATTGTGCCCACAATATTCAAAAGTGTAGTTGAAAATAGGGTAATATTTTTGTCATAAAGTTATATGAGACTTCACATTTTTTAGCAATTGAACTTTTCCTGAATTTTTATTTTTTATTTTTTTTTATATATACAATATCTTCCATCCATGTAGCGAGCTTTGGGCCAGTAACTCCCAAACCAGTTGGTTTTAGGGCACTAGATGTTAAGACACCCTTACAGACTTAATTACTCGAATTTCAGATAAATATATTTTTTATAACATGTTCAATCCATGTAGCGAGCTTTAGGTCAGTGACTCCCAAACCAGTTGGTTTTAGGGCACTATGTGTTAAAACACTCCTACGGACTTAATTACTCATATCTCAGATGTTTTAATTTTTTTTTATTCCATTGCTTTTTTTAGATGCTTCCTCCAATTAAACTAGAGCATTGAATATTACAAATTTTTCACTTACAACTCATGGTCGTATGCTACCATGTATATTGATAACACATGTCAATTGAGCATATAAAGATCCAATTTAATCAGTATTATGGAGAATTCACATATTAAATAATTCAAAAGGAAATAAACAAAAATTAACTTGTTACGAAATAGGTTGAGATACGTCTCAGGAGCGGAAATTCCTTACACAGCTATCTCACACCAATTTCACTAGATTAGTCAAGTTAAAAACACAAAATATTTTTTATTTTTTTTTAATTTTAAAATTTTTTTTGAATTTTTTTGAAAGTTTTTGACTAAAAATCAAATAAAAACAACACAATAAAAACAAGTTATTTGTCAATTATTCCCCTCCCTCAAACCTAATTGAGACATTGTCCCCAATGTCTAAAAAGTAGAAAAAGAGTTTAGAAAACAGTATATGGTTAGCTGATATTCTACATCTAAAATGAAATTAAAGATTAAGATCCAGATTTATCCGACGCTTTTTACCACGATCATTATCAGACCAGTTTATCTTCGAAAGGATAGAGTCAATTTGTGGTTCAAAGGCTAAAAGTTGGTCAATTAAATCATTGGCAGTTCTGGCAGTGAAGAGGATATCTTTTACAGGCTTCGACACAAACCCATTTCTCCATGCATCATTAAGAAACACACAAAGAAAATCATAAAATCCATCAGCATTAAACAGTCTAATCGGTTTCTGGTGTATGTTCAAGTTCGCCCAAGAAATACTGTAAAGCATTCCTCCATCATACCCAAGCCACCTGGCAAAACAATAAAATGATCAACACGGTTAATCATTTCCACCAGTTGTTCAGACATATCTGGCACGATTAGTTCCTCTCTGTTTGATGATCCTATAAGATTTGCCTCCACCAAAGGTTTTAGGATGATTCCCAAGACTTGACTGCCTCCTTCTTGTACATCCCTTGAAACGATCCCCATTAGTCCAAGATTGCCACCGCCATATATTAAGTGCATATTCCTTTCAGCTATGACTCTACCTAATTCATGTGCTGCCTCAACAAAATCTGGTTTTGAACCAACACTGGTACCGCAAAACACACAGATATTTACAACTCGTCTTCTTGAACTTGCTTCCATTTTTTTTAATCAATTTTATTTTTCAACTCAAATCTAGATGTCTTCAAGAGTGCAATAACGAACTGAATTTATGGAACCTGAAAAAGGGTGAGTAATAATAGCATTAGTACTTGCCAAATGACAATTATTAGCTAAACAGTAAAATATATCATGAAAGTCAAAAAGTCTGGATTATGTCGGAGAAAATAAAAGAAAATAACAAAACAAATTACAATTATAATAATATTTACAGGAAGTAACAGCTTGAATGACGTCTATGTGTCAGGGACAAGCTTCCCGTCCAATTTTCTTATAAATTGGCAAACAGGGTCTTTTAGAGTCAGATTCCCGAGACTTAATTGTTGTCTTTTTTTCGAAACTGTGTATATAACATGTGAATTGTGTGATGCACATATCCACTGGAATGCGTCTCAAGAGTCAATGATATGTCATCCAAAGACTCTTTACTCAAGCCATCCCTAATGAATTTAATTTTATCTTCATGGTTATCAGACACCATTCATAAAGAACGACAACGAGTATTACATGTCATGCGTGCACATTTATAGCAAACACCCATTCTTTTAGCTCTTCCCTTTTTAGCATAGATACTTCTTCCTAAACTAGGCAGATATGACACAAAAGAGTTAAAGGACTCACCTGCCAATCGGACCCTGCTTCAATAATCCAACGAATGTCAGTAGGAATACCTTTAATCATCAAAAGTCTCATTCATTCCAAGCGAGCTTTGTAGACTTTCATCAGAGAGTTTTGAGGGAGGGAAGGAAATTGCTTGCGAAGATTTGGGAGAACTTCTTCCATCATGAAATGGGACCTTACCTGCAAAAATTAAATACACAAAAATCAAACACACCAAATCTGAATATATACACAATTTCCATGGCTTGCCTCCCTGCTAGCGCTCAGTTTAACATCGTCAGCTAGACATGACTGCCCGAACGTTAGGCTGGATCTGAAAGTGTGACACTTTTTTTTTTCGCTCAAATGATTCTCCCCAGTAGTGCTTGACACGCTGGTTGTTAACTTTGAATGTATTGTTGGATTTGGGGTTGTACATCTCAACAACTCAGCAGGATAAGACCTGAGTAATCACAAATGGACCTGACCACTTTAATTTCAGCTTTCCAGGGAAAAGTTTCAACTGTGAATCGTAAACAACACATGCCGCCCTGTCTCAAGTTGTCTGCGCACTATTTTTTTATCATGCCATTTTTTCATATTTTCTTTGTACAGTTTGGCATTCTCATAAGCATGTAGGTGAAATTCCTCCAATTCATTAAGTTGGTGGAGCCGTTTCTCTCCTGCTACTTGTGGATCAAGATTTAACTTCCTTAGTGCCCAATACGCTTTATGTTCAAGCTCCACTGATAGATGTCACATTTTCCCAAACACCATTCGATATGGGGACATACCGATAGGTGTCTTGTAAGCTGTTCGGTAGGCCTATAATGCGTCATCCAGTTTTTCAGACCAGTCCTTCCATGCTGATCCCGCGGTTCTCTCCAAGATTCTTTTTATCTCCCTGTTTGAAAGTTCAACTTGTCCATTTGACTATGGATGGTAAACAGTGGCAACTTTATGAGTGACTCTGCATTTGGATAGGAGTGCATCGAAGTAACTGTTGCAGAAATGTGTGCCTCCATCACTGATAATCGCCCGAAGTGTTCCGAAGTGAGTGAAAATATTCTTTTTAAATAATTCTATCACCACTTTTGAATCATTTTGATGGCAGTGCTATTGCTTCAACCCATTTGGACACATAGTCTAATTCAACTAGTATGTACAGGTTTCTGAATGATGGAACAAAGGGTCTCATAAAATCAATCCCCTATACATCAAAAATATATACTTCCAGAATATTTTGTAGAGGTCCTTAATTTCTCCTTGAAATATTTCCCGTTCTCTGGCACCTGTCACATTGAAGAGCAAATAAGTAAGCATCTTTAAATAGAGTGGGCCAGAATAAACCCGATTGTAGGACTTTGGCTGCAGTTTTATTTCCGCTGAAGTGTCTGCCGTATGGTGATGAATGGCAATGCTGCATGACACTATTGACCTCCTCATGTGGAACACAACGTCTCAGTAATTGATCAGCATATCATTTGAATAGGTACGACTCATCCTAGATATAGTGTTTGACTTCTCTGAAGAACTTCTTTCGTTGCTGATGTGTCCATTCCAATGGCCATTTTCCCGATACTATGTAGTTTACATAGTCAGCATACTAATGGACATCATATTGTTTCATGGCAAACAACTATTCATCTGGAAACGTTTCTTTGATTATCAGTTCATTGCCAGCTGTTTCTCCATTCTCGAGACTCGATAAGTGATCTGCCACTTAATTTTTTGTCCCTTTCCTATCTCGGATCTCTACGTCAAATTCTTGCAGTAGAAGCACCCAACGGATCAATCTGGGCTTAGCATCTTTCTTCACGATCGGATTTTTTTATTGCTGAATGATCTGTATAGACCACCACTTTGGGACACAGCCGATAGGAGCATAATTTATCAAAAGCAAACACAACTGCAAGCAACTCCTTTTCAGTGGTTGTCTAGTTGAGTTGAGCTTCATTCAGAGTTCTGCTGGCGTATTAAATGGTATGGAAAATTTTTGCTTTGCGTTGTCCCAAAACTGCTCCTACAGCAAAATCACTAGCATCACACATCACTTTAAATGGAAGGGTCCAGTCCGGTGCTACTATGATGGGGGCAGAGACCAACTTCTATTTTAAGATCTCAAAAGCTTCATGGCATTCTTTGGTGAAGTTGAAAGGCACATCTTTCTCTAGCAGATTGCACAGAGGTTTAGCAATCTTGGAGAAATCTTTGATGAATCTCCTATAAAAGCATGCATGTTCGAGAAAACTCCGAACCCCTTTGACAGTTGTTGGTGGAGGTAGTTTTTCAATTGTCTCGATCTTTACTTTGTCTACCTTAATTCCCTTTTTTGAGATTCGATGTCCCAGCATAATGCCTTCATGCACCATGAAGTAGCATTTCTCCTAGTTGAGTACCAAGTTGGTATCTTCACACCTTTGTAACATCTTTTCCAGATTTTGTAAGTAGTGGTCGAACGAGTCTCCAAACACAGAGAAATCATCCATGAAAACCTCCATACTTTGTTCCAGCATGTCCGAGAAGATGGCCATCATGCAATGTTGAAATGTGGCAAGAGCATTACATAGTCCAAATGGGATCTTGCGGAAAGCAAAAGTACCATACAAACATGTAAAAGTGGTTTTCTCATGATCTTCTGGGGTGATGGCAATCCGATTGTACCCCAAATATCCATCCAAAAAATAATAGAACTAATGTCCCGCCAATCTGTCTACCATCTGGTCAATGAATGGCAACGGAAAATGATATTTCCTTGTTGCTTTGTTCAACTTCTTTTAGTCCATGCATACTCTCCATCCAGTCACCGTTCTTGTTGGAATCAGCTCATTCTTTTCATTTGTGACTAAAATAATTCCTCCTTTCTTTGGCACACATTGCATAGGACTCACCCACGTGCTATCAGAGATGGGGTAGATGATGCCGGCATCTAACCTTTGATAATTTCTTTCTTCACAACCTCATTCATGATTGGATTTAGTCTCCGTTGATACTCTACTGTGGGTTTATACTCATCATTCATCAGAATTTTGTGCATGAAAAATGATGGACTAATACCTCGAATGTCTGCTATAGTCTAGCCAATGGCTTTCTTGTGTTCTCGTAACACTCTCATCAATTTTTCTTCCTACTCCAATGTTAGAGAAGAAGAAATAATCATAGGTAATTCAGAAGAGTTTCATAGGAATGAATACCTGAGATGGCTCGGAAGTAGCTTCAGTTCTAGCTGTGGTGGTTCTTCAATCGAGGGCTTGATTCACTCTTTTTTCGGCAGTTCCAAACTTTCCACCTGTGGTGTCGATTTGAAGTGAAAGGGTCTGTCAAGATAGTTGATACATTCCAGAATTTCTTCATCTAGCTCGCTGTCAATCATGTTGGTGATGCAAGCTCAAGTTTATCTGTGGGAAGTGGCAGTGCATCAGTACCCTGGATGATACTATCTACAACATCAATTCTAAAATATTCCTCTTCCTTTTCATCACTCGGGAATTTCATCGCTTTGAAAACATTAAAGGTAACTTCTTGGTCCTGCACTTTCATGGTTAGTTCTCCTTTTTGTACATAAATGACAATTCAACCTGTAGCCAAGAATGGTCTCCCGAGGATGATAGGTACATCTTTGTCTTCTTCCATGTCAAGGATAATGAAATCTGCTAAGAGAATGAGTTTGTCGACTTTAACCAGCATATCTTCAACTACACCTTTTAGAAATGTGAGCGTTCTATCAGCAAGTTACAGAGAGACTGAGCTGGGCATTACTTCTCCAATCTGCAGTTTTCTGTAAATCGAAAAAGGCATCAAATTAACACTAGCACCCAAATCACACAAAGCTTTACCGATGTAATGTTCTCCTATGGTGCATGGGACGGTGAAACTACCACGATCTTTCAAATTTGAGGGAAGTTTCCTCTGAATGATGGCGCTGCATTCTTCTGTCAATGCTACTGTCTCGTAATCTCCCAATCTCCACTTTCGTGACAGAATGTCCTTCATGAATTTGACATAGATGGGCATTTGTTCCAACGCTTCTGCAAATGGAATGTTGATATGCAGCTTTTTGAAGACCTCCAAGAATCGAGCAAACTGCTTGTCCAATTTGTTTTTCTGGAGACGATGTGGAAAAAGTGGAGGTGGAGTGAATCTTTCTCGATCTTTTTCCTTTGCTTCTTTTTCCTCCATCTGTTGCTCTGTTTCGCTGCTTTCTTTTGGAACTTCCTCAATGGATACCTTGACTCCAACATATTTTTTAATTTCGGTACCACTTTTTAAAGTAATGGTTTGACATTGCTCCTTCCCTATATTCCTTGGATTTGGTTCTATGTTGCTAGGAAGGTTACCTGGCGGTCTGTAACTCTGAGCATTGGCCAGTTATCCAATTTGATTTTCCAGTGCCTTTATAGAAGCTGATTGGTTTTGAAACATAGCATCATATTTTTTTAACTGGGCCAGCACTTCCTCTATTCCTGGTTCTTTGATGCTCCTGGCTTTTGTTCTGCTGTTGGAATCCGGGTGGTGGATTATTCCTTTGCCCTGAATTATTGTTCCATGAAAAATTGGGATGATTCCTCCACCCTGGGTTGTAAGTATTGGAATATGGATTGTTTCCCTGTTTGTTGAAATTATTGACAGAATTCACCGTCTCATTATGTTGGTTTGTATCTGGTGCTCCTCCATATGGTGAACTTGTGGATCCAATATTGCTTTGCATGCTAAGAGTTTCCATGAATTTACATATCTGATCCAGCTTGGCATTCAATGTTGTGTTGGCTCCAACTTCATAAATTCTTGCAATTCATTGAATCATGCTCCTTTCCATTGGCCACAAAGAATTATTGTTGGCCATTTATTCAATCAATCAAGTCCCAAGCCTGATCTTCTCATTTTGCCATTAAAGCTCCTCCAGCAGCAGCATCAATTGTGGTTCTCATCAGTCCAAAAAGTCCATTGTAGAAAGTTTGGACTGGTAGCCACTTTACAATCTCATGGTGATGACATTTTCTGAGCAAATCCTTGTATCTTTCCCAAGCTTCACAGAGGGATTCTAAGTCATGTTGTACAAAAGATGTGATATCATTCCTCAACTTTGCAGTTCTGGCTGGTGGAAAGTACTTTGCAAGGAATTTGGTGGCTAGAGTGTTCCAAGTTGTGATGAAACATGCTGGTAGTGAATGTAGTCAAGTTTTAGCTCTATCTTTCAAGGAATATGGAAAAACCTGCAGTCTCATTGCTTCTTAAGCCGCTCAATTGTAATTGAATGTGCCGCAAACTTCCAGGAAGTTGCTGATGTGGGCATTAGGATCTTCAGTTGCATTCCCCCCAAACTGAACAGACTGTTGTATCATCTGGATGCATGTTTTGATGTCACACGCATTTGCTGGTAATGGTGAAAGCACAATACATGAAATGAAGCCGTCAACCACCGGAATAGTTTTGTCTCGAATGAGAATTGGTGGTGCAACTTCTAAAGGTTCAGATTCCAAGTTGATGAGTTCTTATTGGCCTTCTCGTTTTTCCCTTCTCAACTGTCTGATGGTTCTTTCAATTTATGGGTCAAATGGTTGGATTTCAAAGTTTCTGGTTCATCTCATGTAGTGTTTGAGAACCTGAAACAATAGAAAATAGAAATAATAAGTAAAAATAAATTAGACATAAGTAAATGTATCTAACATTAAAATTAATAGTGAAAGATAAATAAGTCCCCAGCAATGGCGCCAAAAACTTGACCGGCATGATCACACACGTATAACGCAAGCACACGTATCGTTCAAGTATTATACAATGTATCGATCACACGAGGACTTAATACCTTAGCTATTAATTTATGAAGCCAAATATTTACGAGTATCTAATAGATTGGTTGTTTGATTGGATGGTGACTTTAAACAAATACAAGTAAATAAAATAGCGCGAAAGTGAATTAAAGGTAAAATGAATATTGTAAAACTATTTAGGGTTAAGAATCCTTCCAATAACTTTTAAAGATGAAGTGGTTATCTCACGTTTGTGCAATATATTGGTTTATTAACCTGGAACACGAATTTATGCAAAATCCTCTTCCGATGGTCAAATGGAAATACCATGTTTAACACAATTAATCATATTCCTATGTCAACCAAGTTATCTGAATTCATTAAGATTAAGTTCCAATTATGGTTACTCCCGCCCGACAGGTATATTCCTATCATGTAAGGAAATCTATTAAGGGTTATCTATCCTTAAGGGAGATCGTGGGTTAATGAGTCTAAGGCTGAAACATAAAATCTTTTTTCCATGTTCATTTTAAGTTTACCAAATCAATCTTATTAATAGCCAGTTAACAAGAAGCATTAAGCTTAAGGCTCAATAAATAAACCTTTATATTAACCAAACCATAAAATAACCTCTTATAAACCGGTGATATTGAAATTCATCACAACCTCAGATAACGGGTATAGTTGGAAAACATATCTAGGTCTAGTAAAAACATAAATAAAGTAAATGACATAAAGTAAAAGCTTAAAAGTAAAAAGGTAAATAAAGCAATAAAGAAAATACTGGGGTTAGAGGATCCACTTTTATTTCATCTATTTTAGATATCTCCCTTATTATAATATATTAACTTTGCGTGATAACTACCAACCGACCATATAGGCTGTATCTGTTGGGAAGCGGCCGCGAGTGCGAATCGGAAAATAAAAATTATTATGCCGCTTTCCCTTTGCCCAAGACCCATTTGTTTTGATTATTCTACAAGCCTAGGCATGTTACTATATATTCTAAGCATAAAACTCATAAAACATGCAAATAACATAAACCTAAACATGATAACTATCATAAGAACTCTAATTAAAATAAAGAAAGAAAAAGACTTACTTGAACCGAAGACTCCTCCAGTCCTCCCTCCAATCTACAAGCTTTTCTCGAACTCAACAAGCTCTTCCACGTTTCAAAGAGCCACCCAAGTGTGTGGCCTACAAAGATGCACACACCAAAGCCAAAACTCAACGACAAGACTACGCCTCGAGTGCACGGGTATTTTGCATTTGGTGCTAGCCAAGGCAAATACCTCAAAACTTGTAACTCGAGGTTCCTCTAGTCAATTAGACTTAAGGATTCTCAAATTAGTGGCTTACTCTTAAAATTTAGAGTTGCTCACTTATATAAACCCAATATATGAAAGGTTTTGGTGTAGCAAATTTGTAAAGAACTCTTTGGGTTTATATAGTGCTCCAAAGACAACAAAATTAATTAAGAATCTGATGTGGGATAAAAGCTAACTTAATCTTAGCCATTAGATCTTAATTTAGTGGTTTAATGAGATTATAAAACCCTAATAAGAGTTTGGACCGAATTGGAATTCAAAATAACAAACAAAAAAAAATTACTATTCACGTGAATAGTAATTTTTTTTAACAATTCCCAAAGTGCCCCTATCTTCATTCACCAATCCCTAAGCCAATATGGAACCTCATAAATGATCTGTTCAATAATAAAACACATTGAACCATTTATGAACAATTCCTACAGCAATCATATATGCTGTTATATTGTACTATTCACTGTTAACCATTGATTTCGACTTTGTTGTGTGACCTTTTGGGTTCCCCTCAAGTTGGACATGAAATAAATCGTGATAATTTAATCGAACATAAATTATCCTCCGATCAGATGATCGTTCGATTTCAATGACCAAGGTTGACATCTAGCAACATGCCAAGGCCCCCAAATGAGAAGGAAAGATATATATACCCATTTTGTATGTGATTTACATATGATACGGTCCCTCGCCTCACTGTATCCCCACCTATTGACCTAGGGTACGGAAAGTGTCTACCCATATGGTCAAAGGTATGATGTTGATTGTGTCATGAATCGTGCTAACCTAAGAATCTCAAATGATTCTTCCGCTGTGGCTACAGTCTCAAGCAATGATCACACATATCAACCCGCGAACTGGAATACTACTCTTATAAGAAAATATTATCCGAGAGAGTGGCGATTCTCTGTTGTATCTTTACAAACTTCATGTGTTTCAACAAATGACCCAATCATACCCTTATGACCGGATCTTTTGAACCGAGGAAGGAGAATGTCAAAGTTATTTGATCCACACAAACGATTGTAAAGACCTCAAGTCTAAGGACTAGTCATATAATCGATACATGAAAGTTCTCACAGACACATGGGATAAACACTCCATATGAAAACTTTCGGCGGTCAGTTCGATGGACATGAGCAACTCATGCATCCATGTGATACACCAAACGGACGGGTCTCTGCTAGTAGCCTATGAGATCGACTACCCCACTTAAGGGCGGATCATATCATCATGCTAGTCTCTCCGCTTTGTGAACGCCTAGATTATTCACAAAACTATGACTAGGAATATTTAAGAATAATGATTCTCATAAGGGGTGGAAACCATCGTCTTATTACTCCAAGGGCTTTATTACAGTGTTGTTGATTAATATAAGTTATGTAAGACACGTATAATAAAGATTACCATTTTATTAATTAAAGAAAATATTACAAATACATGTACATTTAGCCCATCCACAAGTTGGGTATAGGGCATATCCCTAACAATCTCTCATTTGCACTATAGCCAACTAGTATGAATCTGGACACCATACTCTCGTGGTGTGCCTATCATGCTTTTGTTGAGTCAGCCTTTTAGTCAGAGAATCTGCAAGATTATCTTCTGTGGGTATTTTCTCTATAATAACTTCTTTTTTCTCTCAACAATCTCACTGATGAGATGAAATCGCCTGAGTACATGCTTGGATTTCTGGTGGGACCTTGGTTCATTTGATTGAGCAATGGCGCTTGTGTTGTCACAGTACATCGTGACGCCATTCTTTATAGCGGGAAGCACTTCCAGTTCCATGATGAACTTCTTTATCCAGACTGCTTCTTTATATGCCTCAGATGCTGCAATATACTCAGCTTCAGTGGTGGAGTCCGCTGTAGTTGACTTCTTTGAGCTTTTCCAACTTACAGCACCGCCATTTAAAGTAAACAAATATCCTATTTGCGATTTGCTGTCATCCTTATCGGTCTGAAAGCTCGCATCACAGTAACCAATGACTTTCATCTCAGAACAATCTCCATATGTCAAAAACACATCCTTAGTTCTTCTCAGATACTTGAGGATTGTTTTGATAGCTACCCAGTGTTGCTCACCAGGATTTGCCTGATACTTGCTCGTTATGCTAAAAGCATAAGAGACATCAGGTCTTGTACATAGCATGGCGTACATGATCGATCCTATTACTGAAGCATAAGCGATTTTACTCATACGCTCTCTATCTGAAGGAGTATGTAGACATTGCTCCTTAGATAATTTGATTCCATGACAAGTAGGTAAATTACCTCTTTTGGAATCTTCCATTTTGAATCTTTTCAAAACTTTATCTATGTACGTAGATTGAGAAAGTCCTAACAACCTCTTAGATCTATTACGGTAGATCTTAATGCCGAGGATGTAGGCTGTTTCTCCTAAATCTTTCATGGAGAAATTCTAAGATAACCATTTCTTGGTGGCTTGCATCATGGGAATATAATTCCCAATGATTAATATGTCATTGATATATAGTACAAGAAATACAACAACACTCCCACTACTTTTCCTGTAAACACAATGCTCGTCTACATTTTTGATGAAGTCAAATTCTTTGATTGTCTCATCAAATCGTATATTCCAACTTCTGGAGGCTTGCTTGAGTCCATAAATGGATTATTTAAGCTTGTATACTTTATTATGATCATCCTTAGATGCAAACCCCTCAGGTTATGTCATATAGACTTCCTCTATGAGGTTCCTATTAAGGAAAGCTGTTTTGACATCCATTTGCCAAATCTCATAATCAAAATGTGCAGCTAGTGCCAGTAAAAGTCGATTGGACTTTATCATTGCAACAGGCGAGAAGGTTTCATCATAGTCAATTCCTTAGAACTGTCTATAACCTTTCGCCACCAACCTAACCTTATATGTTTGGATGTTGCCTCTGCATCAGTTTTACGCTTGTAAATCCACTTGCAACCTATAGGTTTTATCCCTTCAGGTGCATCTTGTTGGACAAAATGACCCATAGCGTCACTATTTGCACAGATCATTGTGTTGTTGTAGCAAATTAACTATGTGACAAGGAAATTGCACTCTCATCATTTGTGATTAGATCACCATATATATATAAATGAAGAGAGGTCCATATGATTAGTTCCTGGATTGAGATGATATGAGACAGTATCAGTCCACGAAGGATTAATCATTAAATATCCCTAGCCGTAGTATTTCGAGACTGGACATCGATAATGCGGAATAGGCTAGTATTGCACTTGTGTGCGTTGTGAGGGAACAACGGCATAGTTCTCATATATATAAGTGTTGGAGACTTATGCAAGTGCGATAGGAGGTCGTGTTTCACCACCGATGGTATGGGAAACAGCTTCGCTCTGGATAGACCCCTGGAATCCCATTGGTATTATGACTATGTCTATGGGAGGCCGAAATCAAGGTAGGTGTGTATAGTCTTAACCTGAGACTTGCATCGCTAATACTTACGATAATCGATAAACTTTGGTTTTTGTGGTAGGGGACTTTAAACAGGTTCTGCGTACACCACTTCTGGGTTTTCAGAGAGTCGTAGAGTATTGGGTGTGATGTCAAGACGGAAGTGTCACTTCAGTCATATTGGAGTTGATGTCACGCAGGATACGGTACTAGTGCTCTTGAGTGTTGCGCAACCAATCGGGATATTGTGACCAGGTCATGTATATCTTATTATAGAGACTATGTTACCAGACATCCGATATGTGCTTCGGACGGGGTAGACACTTATCCAGCCCCAGCCCTAGCACGTGATTATCCGATACTGGACCGATATGCACAATACAATTGTATACTACGCTTGATACAGATCTTTGATATTCTTAAATGGATATGTCCGGAGAATTGGGAAGACTTGGTGCTTTGCTAGGAGTCGACCTTGTCTCGTAAATCGGTAGAACGTAGTACTTGGTACGTACGTGATTCGGATACTCCGACGACCGTATTTACTGTCAACTTATCCGGGGATCTCATGGGTCGCTTCCCGATAATCCACCGATGACGCACAACTTGCACTCTTGAATAATCTGGGATTATATAAAAGAGAGAGAAAATAATCTAGGATTAATTACGGAGATATTTAATCTAGGATAAAATATCGTCTAAAGAGAGATAACGATTAATTTGAAATTAATCGGTAAATTATATATTTCGATATATTAAACGAAATTAGATTTCGACGCGGAATTAAAATTAGATTTTAATTCGGGCAAACGAATTAATTTAGAATTAATTCGTTAGCGATCTGAATAGTAATTTCGCTGGGCGAAATTAATTAATTCTGGTCGCGACGGAAATGCGTTAATTCAGAATTAGCGATACCGAGCCTGAAAGTGTTTGCGGACACATTCGTATTTTGAAACGAATGGTATCCGCAAATCACATCGCGATATCTCATCACTTGACACGAATAGATAATGGATGTATCTAGTCACATTTATGGGATGATACATTGTCTCTATTCTCAATGTGTGATGATGATGAATTTTTGGAGGGAAATGCTTTTCACGGTTTTTGAAGAGTTTTTATCTAAAAATTCATTTTTGGTTAATGAAATACATCATTGCTTCTCACTTTCTCACTTACGTTTTAGAAACAAAAATGAAAGAAAAGTTAACACATTTTTTCTCTAACTCTCTCATCTCTCTCACCCCAAAACAGTGGCTATTCTTCACTGGTTTTGAACCAGTTTGGGCGTGAACAAAGGGAAGCCAATAGTGGTTTTTCATGGTGAGAAATCAAGTGCTAGCACACTTAGAAGTCTTGCGAAGGTGGTAGGGAGGTTCGACCATGAGCCGGGATCCATCCGACGAATCTAGAAGCTCATTTTCGCAGCTCAAAACAGAAGATGGAGGACAGTGGACTGCTGCAGTTCATGCGCCAAAACAGTGAGCATATTGGCTTCAATCGTCTTCAAATCGACTCAACCAACCAATGTAAGTATTCCGCTATCTTCGTTGGTGTATTCATGCTTGATTTTCATGTCTTGTTTGATCTTGGGACCTAGATTAAAACCAACACATCTACCAAGTCCCAGACTTGATTCTGATACATAGAGCCTATTTTGAATTTCATGGCCTCAAGCCATTTGACTGAATCAATGTCACACATTGCTTCGTCATAACTAGTGGGATCGTTCTGATCATGTTCCTCATCAATATGGAAACCATATATTTCAGGCTCATGTGTTTCCCTACCAGACCTTCAGAGTTCATAACCTTGTGGTTGTTCCGTCGCTGCCTTTTTGAGGGGTCTGGGGTTTAGTTCTATGTTAGTTTTTTCTTCTCGTACCTCATCGAGGTCAAGTCTACTCTCCACTATATTTATTGAAGGAATTCATTCTCTAGAAATTTAGCATTTCGTGAGACAAATGTTCTTTGTTCATTTGGGACATAGAACACGTATGCTCTTGAGTTCAAGGCATATCCTATAAACTTACATTTAACTGCCCTATCATCCAATTTGTTAGTTTGTGTGAGCTTGGCATATGCGTCACATCCCCAAACTTTTAGATAACTAAGATTATGACGTTTCCCAAACCATAACTCGTATGGTGTTGACTAACAGTCTTGGAAGGAACTTGGTTTAGTAGTAGTGTTGTAGTTTCTAAAGCAAGACCCCAAAATGAAATAGGTAGATCTGTGCATGGCATCACTGATCGGACCATATCTAATAATGTCTGATTTCTCATTTCGAAGACCCCATTATACTGTGGACTTCCCGGAGGAGTCAATTGGGAAACAATGCCATTTTCTCTCAAGTAATCTTGAAATTCATTGCTTAAGTATTCACCACATCGGTCAGACCTTAGTGACTTAATACTTTTATTAAGCTGGTTTTCTACTTCAGCCTTGAAGTCTTTGAATTTCTCAAAGGCTTCAGATTTGAACCGCATAAGGTACACATACCCATATCGTGAATGATCATCGATAAAGGTAATGAAGTAGGAGAATCCACCTCTAGCGGTGACTGATATTGGTCCGCATACATCAGAGTGTATGAGTTCTAATGTCTCCGCTGCACGCTGTCATTTACCTTTGAAGGGTAATTTGTGTTGGTTTCTATTATATAGGTCCCAAACAAAGATTAAGCATGTGAAATACTATAAAGAATATATATTTAAACATGAAGTATGGCGGAATCATACTTACAATGCCTTGTGATGAAATAGAAGATCAAATGGTAGAAGCTCCAAGTGGTGGAGGATTCGGCCAAGAGGAGGAAGAAGACTTGAAGCTCCAAGCTTTTTTTCCAAGCTCTTTGATGGTTTCCCTATCACCTCTTTTGATCCCTTGCTTGTGCTAGCAAAAATGGAGAAGTGGAAGATCAAATCTTCCTTGCCCTTGACAATGGTGTTCACGGCAATTTGAGAGAGAAGAGAGAATTTTTGTGTAAAGACTTGATTAATTAATCTTTGTATTACCAAAAATCAATTTATATTTATGTTATAATTTATTAAATTAATAATAAATCTATGACATAAACCATGCAATGGCTTAGAGTGTCAAACACTCAAACTCCATGCAAAGCCTTTGAGTGAAATGCACACTATCACCATGCAATGCCTTAGAGTGTTTTGTACACTATTAACATGCAATGCCATATCAATGACAAGTGTCATGTGGGCCCCACACGTTTCCCAATGAAAGTGGGCCCACGTCCACTCTCGCGTTCGGGTTCGATATTTCCGAAATACCGAGCTAGCGTCGCGACGTTAATTAAATCGGATTTAAATAAATAATCGCTCCTAGCGAAATTATTATTTACGTCGCTTACGAATTAATTCTAAATTAACTCGTACGCCCAAATTAAAATCTAATTTTAATTTCGCGTCGAAATCGAATTTCGATTATTATATCGAATATAATAATTTTGTCGATTAATTCCAAATAATCGTTCTCTCTCTAAACTAGGCACTTTATCCGAGATAAAGTTTCTCCGTAATTAATCCAAGATTAATTAAGTCCGAATCAAATATCATAGGTGAAT